>JAAAQI020121908.1:0-15616 GCA_011800005.2 Stichodactyla mertensii
ACGTTACTGCTATTAATAAAATCTTATTTATGTTATTGGTGAACATAATTCAAGAAATAAATCCACCTAAGTGAAGTCGAGTGACTTGACTACGATTCCAGGCGACTTGACTCCGGGCGAGTTGACTCACGGGCGAGTTGACCGTAATTCGTTTCAAGTGAGTGTAAATGTGGTTGAAAGTAAATTCTAGAAGCAAAATTCTACACAGTTAAGAGCCTCCAAATGCTTACAGGGTTGTAAAAATGTGGAAAATTAACAATGATCTCATCAATAGACATAGTATTTTTATTTTCTATACTGCTAGAATAGCAAATGAAGCCTTAAATAATTTAACAAAAATGACAGCACTTTTAAGTTTTAAAACTGACATGTTTCAGCAGTTACAACTGCCATCTTCAGAGTGATACAAGACTAAGTGGAAGTTAAATATTCTAACCCAGGTCAAAACAATTCACCTATGTTGAGATTTTTGACTGTAACATATAGATAGTCTATCTATTACTTCATCCAAATATTTTATTCGTATTCATTTTTCATTCCTTTTTGCTTTTAGTGGTGTTTTGAGAGATAATGGGAGTACTGAAACTTTAAGAAACCCAGTCAGAAAACTGAGGTCTACATCAAGTACAATGTATGTGTGCTTCTACAGTGATGAAAATGTAAACCATGATGGATTTACAATAAAATATAGGTAGGTTAAGCCATCAATAAAAATGCAGCTTGAAGGTTCTGTCAAAATTCCCATGGCTGGGGAAGATTGTCAATGACATACCCAGAAAAGGTCCAAGATCAATCCTGCTTACACATTATCTCACCAGTTTGAGATAACATTGACTTTACTTTCTTTACAGTGTTTTAAAAGAATGTTCATCATTATGCAGTCACCATGGCAACTGCAATGCAGCTGGAGAATGTGTATGTAGGCCAGGATGGACTGGTACCACATGTAATACTCCAACTTGTATATACACATGTGTCAATGGCACTTGTAACTCTACGACATGGTCATGTGACTGTGAACCTGGATATTCAGGTAAGATTTGCACAGGAAATGTATTAGAATTTGTTTATTTTGAATGCCCAGTAAGTTGCGATGTATTTATATTCTCTAGAGCTCTAACAGTCATCATCCTGTGCTCAACTGCAAGCCTTAGAACCCAATCTCAATAATTTGTCTAAAAACATAGCAAAAATTGTCCAGGGAGCCATAGTTTAGGTGGTAAAGAGTCAAGTAAAAATCCCTTGGAGTTGAAAGGAAAAAAATAACCATCATTAACCGGTAGCTTGTGGTACCAAAATTAAATGTGGTATGCATTCTCTTCATTGATTGATGTTGGTTGTATTTGTATAAAGTACATTTGTTTTTAGGGCATGATCATGACATTTCTTTTTTCTCAATCATTACTGATGTAGTGTTCTCAAATTCATGAATAATTAATGAGGAGTAAATCACTACTGTGATGGTGGTTTGGATATGTGATCCTAATTAGCATAAAATTTGGCCAACTTTTGCTTTGATTTTCTCCTAGAATTATTCATGGTTTGAGAAGCTAGATCAAACACTTGAAAGAGTTTTTCATCCTCTATCTAAACACCTTGAAGTTGGTTAAAAACACTCAGCTGCACCTCAATTTTTCAACCCACTTCTCAGTGTTTGGATATCGGATGAAACACTCTTTTCCGTGTTTGATCTATTACGTGAAATGTTTGCCTCACCACTGTGAGTCCAGCGGGTTGGGTCTTTGGTTTGAGCCATGTGGATGCCACATGTGAGTAGAGTTTGTTAGATGTGCTGTTTTCTCCCTTGCCACAAGGGTTTTTCTCCAGGTTCTCTGGTTTTCCTCCCGTAAAAATCACCATGTGAGCTGAGAGTTGTATGCTTAAAACAGTTAATGTAGTGGTAGTGTGTGTGTGTGATAATGCTCCCAATTAGTGCAGAAGCAGTAGAACAACTGATAGTGCCCCCAATTAGTGCAGAAGCAGTAGAACGGCTAGGCACTTTAATAAAGAGATTTATTTTATTTTTTAATGGGCTTTCACATATTCATTTCCTGGCTCCTGCACCATCTATTCTTTTTGGCCTAATCTTGGGTCATGTTATATTCCAGGTCCATCTTGTAATAGTACTAGTGGTTATGGATTCTGGACAAAGCATACTGTTGCAAATCAAGGTATTAGATAAAGCTTATACATATATTACAAGCTGAGCAGCAATCACAAGTCCATTGTGATTTTTTCATGGCTTGCCCTATGTTCAAGCACTTTTTTCTACCTGAAAACAATTGAAAATTTCATCCAATGTATTTTGAGTCCTAGGGAGATCCAAAACTATTAAACTAAGTGATATTTTTTTGTGAAATGTCTAAAAACCATGCGAGGAGTGATTTTGAAATCACAGAGTGAGGACCAGAGGTTTTGACCAACAGTGCTTTGGCAGGTAGTTTTTCACGCAGCTGGTACAGACAAACAACTTACCCCCTGGGGTCTTGGGCTATTTTCCTGGACTAGACATTTCCTGTAAGGAGACTTGTGTGTTGAGTATCCCCCTTGGTTGGGGAGCTTCCTCTGGAGTCTCCAGTTAAATTATATTTAACAATTATTCTACAAAATCGAGTCGTACATGAGCTCATAGCCAACAAGTCACGCAGCGCCTCGTCGGCTTTTAGCCATGTACGATGAGATTGAGTGGAATAATTGTTTTATTATATCCACATCCACTGGAGTGTGAGAAATATAGAATGTTAATTATTTTCAAATTTAAAAAATGAAATAACATCGGTGAAATGCTCCACCATTTTGTTTACTTCTCTACTCATGGGATATGAGCTGATATCCTAGTAGTGGAGGAACCAATCAGAGTGCACATTTGCTCATATCCAGTGGATGTGGATATGTTAATAAGATATATTATCCTTTTTGAACTTTTTCTTATTTTTGGTTAATTCATTTTTCAGACACTGTTCAAGGAAGAGCATCTCACGCAGCTGGCGTGTTGGGAGACTGGGTTTGGGTATTTGGGGGGTATTCTTTGATCGAAAAACAATTTGATGATTTCATTAGGTAGGTTTAACTTAAGTGATTGGCAATGCTTTTTATTTTCTTCATCTTGTTAAGTTAAATGTTATGTATAGGACAATGGCAAGACCTGTATCATGACCAAGTGCAAGAGGTCATTTCCAATGAGCAGAAGAGCAAAACCATTATCCGATTTAATACATGCTTTCATTGACAGTTTTAAAAGATATAATGACCTTGCTTTTAGCTACTTGATTATTGGGGATAGTGACCTTTTCAAAACAATCAAAGTGTGTATTAAATGTAGATAAACTAGGTTTAAGGACAGGATATCATTTGATAGTAGCACTTGAGAAGACACATTAATATAGATCTACCTTAAAGAATCTTATTCCCAAGAGGTTTGAAATGGAAAAACATTGCATCATAACTGAAAGGGTCTATTTGTTGTCATTTTCTCAGGTATAGCTTTTCTACAAATAAATGGGAAGTAGTTAGTTATTCAGGTGAAGCTCCAGGAAGAAGATATGGACATTCACTTGTTGTATATAATGTAAGTACCCAAATAAAATGAATAGAACAAAACAAAACAGAGTAGCAATGGGATGGGATGGGATTAAAAGGAATGAAAAATGGGATGTATCAAGTACTAATGAAATGTGAAGTGAAACTGATTGGGATAAAAAGGAATAAATAACGACAAATAGTGGAATAGGTAAAGTGGAATAGAATTGAAGTGAATGAAATGAGATAAGGTTGCATTCATTATGTATGGCTGGGGGGGGCAGGTGAAATTTTTATGTACTAGGAAAATTTTAAGATCCTCCCTTGTAATAAGAAAAAATCCTGTATCCCCCCAGGGTTAGCCTGTGTGCAGACGGTTGTTTACCCGTAATAACCGTCTGCAAAAGTTCGCCAGATATCGTGTTCTCTGTGACCCGAAATAAGAAGCGATTTCTGATTGGCTCTCACCCGGATCAATTCTTATGCGAACTCTCATTGGTCGAAGGCTCGTTCCAATCTCTTCTGGTTGCAATGCAAACATTTTTTCAATATGGCATCCAGGTCCTTCGACCAATGAGAGTTCAAGTAAGAATTGATCCGGGCAAGAGCCAATCAGAAATCGCTTCTTATTTCGGGTCACAGAGAACACGATATCTGGTGAACTTTCGCAGACAGTTATTACGGGTAAACAACCGTCTGCACGCAGGCTACCCAGGGTAGGCTTTAATAAAATTTTGCATCCCCCTCCATGTCCAAAACAAATTAAAATCCACCATTAACTGATAAGAAAATTTTCAAATCCCCCCTGAATTTCACCTGCCCCCCTCCCCCCCCCAGCCATACATAATAAATGCAGCCTAATATGTTGAAATGGTAAAGAATATGATAGGGCAGGATGGGATAGAAATTAAGATTCATTTGCCATAAAATTTTGTTTTATATTTGTCTTACATAGAATAGGATGAGGTGGGTTAGAATAAGGCAAAATGTGATATACATGTATAGATTGTGTTCAGCCGTTCCCAAGAGGATCAAAAGACAAAGGCATGGCGGCCATGTTGATGGTATAGACAAAAGAATCTAATGAGAAATTGTTTGTTAGAAACCAACCAATATGGCCATGATGATGTGATGTGAACACACACACTGTTGATTAAAGTTGATTTTCCATAAAAGAGTTTTAAAATAATTGTCTTGGATGGGATAGAAGTTGATCGCATTGATTTGATGTGATATGATAAAATTATATTTTTTTGTAAATTCTTTTTGGAACTTATCAGCATATGTTTTATTTGCATTCCAGAATTCAATAATAATATTTGGAGGAGCTGCTCTAAATGGTCAAACATTTGCTGACCTCTGGTGTTTTAACACAATAACTAAAAAATGGACTAGAATTAAACTGTCAATAGATAGTTCTCTTCCTATAGCAGTATCTGGTCATACAGCTACTCTTGTAAATAACAGAATGATAGTATTATTTGGGTATGGACCTGAGTATGGTTATACCCCATATGTACAGGAACTGAATCTAGGTGAGTAGTGTTATTGACTTTTACATAAGATTTACTGATAGGAGAGATTATGATCTGAGCAGTTTTAAGGCTTGGAACAAAAGATGCGATGTTCCCTGTATCCACTTGTGAAAGTAGAACTCATTTTTTCTACTTTGCAACATCGTTCACAGAAGTTGCATAAGTGGATACATGGTGCATTTTCCCTCTTGCAAGCAAAGTCGGAGGCAACATCGCATCATGTGTCAAAGCCTTTAGTCAAGGTCATTTTGACACCATGTTCAAGGGATTCTAAGAGTACATTTTGTAAGACTGTAAAAAGCTTGGTCTGTGCTGTAAGCTTGCCTTGCCACAGTCATGATGTTTTCTAGAATTTGACCATGTCACGACCATGTTTGTGCCACAAACTTTTCATTGTCACACAAAATCTGTTCTATTTGAATCCTTGTTAGGAAAACAACATTGTAGAGGGGGGCAGGTAGGGTGGGGTTTTCGGTAGTGGGAAATACTTCCTTCACTTTACAAACACATAACTCACACACTTGAAGTTGCAACAAAATCCTTTCAATGTTTTTACACAAACATTCTTTATTTTATTGGCCAAAAATACCCTTGAAATTGCTGAAGAGAGGGGGTTAAAGTGTGTAATTAGCCTTTATCCATGCAAGTCTTGTTGAATGGGGATATAACTTAATAGATATCTGCCTTTTGTCTCTATTAAGATTACAGTTTGTCTCTAATAATGAAAATGATTTTTTATGCCTTCTAGTAACTAATCAATGGAAAATCTATAATTACACATTGTCAAAGAATGGAACATATGGACACAGCAGTGTTTATGATCCTATCTCTGGTTTAATTTACGTATATGCTGGAAGCAGTAAAAAAAAAGATAAAGGAATTACAGACACGTTACATAGTTACGACCCTGTCACACATCGTTGGTAAGCTAAAAATCATCCTCAGGTGACAGCTGACTCATTATCTAGATGATTCCAATTCTAGGCTCAGTGCTATTACTGCTGTCTCTTGTTATGATCAAGAAATTTCCTTCAACAGCAAAATATTATTTATTATATAAACTACAGTGTTTTACAAGGATTTCTACCACTGAGAAATGTCGCATCTCAGCACACGTAAAAATACAATATTTTTCACATGTGAAAATATCAACCAATCGAAATTTTAGCATTCAGTGATAGAAATCCTTGAAAACACTATAGTTTATATAATAAACAGAAAAATAAGATTCTTTGTCTTTGTATTTTGATATCACATTCAAATGACATGGAAATTTTTGGAACAAAAGTTTTTATTTCCAGAGGTTTTAAAATGGGTAGAAATATACACAACAATGCATTAGCTGATTTGGTCTATAGATGAGCTTGGGGTTAGGTGCCACATGTGAGGGATTGATCATGTGCTCCCGTTCCCTCCAGGAAATCACCATGGCAACCATACCTCAGTCCATCCCCTGACACCAGTCACACTGAGTAATCAGTGGAATTCCTGGACAAAATTGAACTACAACTAGGGAGAGTAGGAAGAGGCAAATACATTTTCTAGATCCACAGCGATCTGCATTGGTAGTGATCAATCCACTAAATATCCAATAAAAGAGGCAGAAGGATGGATGACGTGTATTTCGAGCCCCTGCAAGTCCTCCCAGTCCCCTATCCAGGACCAAGACTGCTGGCCAGCATTATCTCAATTTTAAATTTAGCCCTTTTTTTTTAGGGGGGGGGGTGAGGAGGAATGTGCTTTGTTAATATCTTTGGTTCATGAAGACTGATGTTAAATTGATGTTAAATGTCAAAGCAAAAATTGTCTTGGTAATAGCAACATGGCTGCAACAAGACAAAGGTCCACTATGACATAGCTATAACATAACACTGCCCCTATATATGGTTGTGTGTAAGCATGCATCCATAACTCAATAGACTGCATACTGGGATCAAGACAGCTTCATCTTGTGCAACTCTTACCCTTCTCTCATGCTTAGCAGCCTCTTGAGTGAATCCATAAGGCAATGGAAGCATCTTGGGTGTTGACCATTTCTTAATAAAGACCTGTTTGCTCTGGTTAATATCTCTTAAACTTTCCTCAATAGGACTAAGTTAGACAACAGCCATATAGCCCAGTATTTACATTCAGCTGTTTTGATTGGTCACCTGATGTTGATCTATGGTGGTAATACAGTAACAAGACAAATAAAAACTCCAACGTGCTTTGACTCTAAATTTCTAGTCTATGATTTGAGTAAGTATTGAATATGGAAAACTTGTACTGGTACACAACACAAGGTTGTTCACAATCTTCTTGCTTTATCTTCTACTTCCTTCCCTCTGTTTTTTTATTTTTCTTTATTTTTTTTTCTTTCTGTTTCTTTTTCTTTTTTCTTCATTCCTTTTCTCTGTCTTTCTTCCATCCTTTACCTTTTATTCGTTTGTAATTCACTCTTTTTTACTTTCCTTTTTTTAGTTTGTGGCCAGTGGAGGACAATGCCTAAACAAAGCCTGCCAGGAACTTTACCTGGAAGCCTTGGCCAAGTGGGATTTGTTTATGACAGGTATTAATTTGTAATACTAATAAAATATCAGATGTTTATGTGCTTGGTAAACTATATGAGTGATGTGATTTTGTTTCTTCAAGCAAAATGCTAAACACCATCATAGACCTCACTCACTTACATGAGCACCTTAAGCTCAGTCGGTTAGAGTATCAGCTAGCAATATGAAGGTTGTGGGTTCAAATCGTGCCAGAAGCTCAGAATTTTTCTGAGAATAATTTGCTTGAAGAAACAAAATCACATCACTCACTAATAAATTATTTTATTCAACAACAAAAACATGTGGACCAGTCTTAACACATGCTTGTAGACAATTCCTGTGGTGCATTTGACTTCACAGCTGCCATGTTGGATGACTTCAACAAACAATTTAGTCTTGTTCTTTTTTGTTATATCATCCAAGGCTGTGTCAGTGTATGATAAATACAATAACCAATAAAAGGAAATCTGTAACAACCATAGAAAAAAGATACTTAACTTTAATGATCATGTTTTGAGCTTTTGGGTAATAGTAAACAGTAAGCCACTAATCATGCTTTCATCTGCCATTTTGAATTAGGGCAAATGCAACAAAATATATAGAAATCTGGATCACTTGGACTTCCTGTAACTCCATTCAATGTTGTCAAATTTTCATAATCTTACCTTTTTCAAAAAGATATATTATTTGTTATTTATTACTCTTAATACGATGGGCATTGGACAGCTACAAGTTGAGAAAATAGAATTTCTGTTTTCAAAATAAAATGTTCAGCATGTGAATGTGCAAATCAGCTCAAAATTATAAGAACCATTCGTGATTGACTCCTAAAAGGTAGTTAAAACACTTACATTGGTCTTGTTTTCAGTCAGTGCTGGTTATTGAAGTTTAAGTTTAATTTGAAAATCCAACAAAATTTAGCAGAGTTACAGAAAGTCAAAAGTGATTCAGATTTCTATATATTTTGCCACAGGAAAGAGTGAAGTGGTTTATAGGACCCCCAAATCAGAGTCAGTATGTTGTCAGTAGGTTACCAGCAGGGTGTCAGTTGGTTAACAGTGCAGTGTCAGCCAACAACCTACTACACTGGGGGTCATGTTGTTTACTATTACCAGCTTTCACCCTTGATCAGAGTAAAAATGGTAAAGTAAAAACGGCCAAAGCTCAAAACATTAACGATAAGTATGTTTTTTCTATGGTGTTACAGATTTTCTTTTATTGGTTATCATAGTGTATATTAGTAACCTTTGATTTCTTTTCAGCAAAATGTATATTTTCAGTGGGTTCAATGGAGAGATGCTGAATGACTTACTGAGCTACTCATTAGGTATTACACAGTGCTTTAATTCTTGATCAGACAAACAAGACAATCATATCCAAATTCAACAACATAACATAAGAATTCATGGTGTCAAGCTATGTCAGGTGCACTGATAGTGTTTCCCAAAATTCAAAATAAATAAAATTTAATTTGTGAAACCATAAGTCAGTGGACTTCACACTGACATGATCAAGATGTGTGCATAAAGTATTGAGAATTTGGTTTGAATTACAAAGTCTTAAACTTATTTTATAGTTAAACGGAATGAAATGGAATGAAAAAGTTGGTTAATAGTCCAGTATAAGTAGTTTTATGAAAAATAGATGTGATACAGTCATTGGATGAGTTATCCACCAGAACATCTAAGAAGGAAAGTTTACCATTTAGCTGTTTTTCAAAAGTGAATTTGATGTTAGGATGTTGAGAGTTGATGTAATTAAAGAATAACATGGCATCCTGTTCATTATGGAATAAACAAAAAGTGTCATCAACATATCTACGATAAAACAAAACATTAGAATCTTTATAGTTATTTAGCCACAATTCTTCATGGAAACCCATGAAAAGATTAGCTAGAATGGGAGCTATAAAATAAGTTTAATTAGTGCTTTAATTGATAGGACTTTTAAAATAAATAACACCACAGCAGGTTTTCAAAAAAACCTTAACAAACTTTCTGATACTCTCAAATGTAATTGTTTTCCTTTTCTTGTTATTGATAAAACCATTAAACAGTACCTTGCCAAATCTAAGCAGCAATCTAATGACGATAAATCTCTTAACAACACCAACGACACTAATACACGTTATTTTAAACTTCCATTCACTGGCTGTTACTCTAAACTTACTCAAAAGAAAATCAAACAATTATTAAAATGCTTTTGCAAAGACTTGGATATTAAATTAGTATTTTCTTCCTTAAATTAGTCGTTTCTTCAAGCGAAACGACTTGTTGATTTCGGGCTTGTTTATTCGGGGAGTTATCATATAGCGTAACATGTTATCAAACTTCGATTTTGATGCCCAAGAGGTTTTTATTCAAAGTACACTGTTCGTTTGGGCAAAATTCTGCTCTAAACTTTGGTGTCTCTTCTAAAAGTAAGCGACATGTAGCGAAACGACTGAATTAGCGTGGCCAAGCCAACTACTCCTTAAACTGTTACAACTAGTCTGGTATACTTATAAACCAGCCCAATCATCATTAGACGCAAATAAGAAACAAATTGGGGATACTTGATTTGTGGGAAGGAATGGAAAAAATAAAAGTTTTATAATTAAAAAATGTTACCCAAGTTTTTAATAACACGTAAATACGCTATGAGATTCCATAAAACTTCCCAAATAAACAAGCGCGAAATCAACAAGTTGTTTCGCTACATGCCGCTTTCTTTTAGAAGAGACGCCAAAGTTTAGAGCTGAAAGTTTAGAGCTGAATTAGCCGAAACGAAAAGTGCAACTCGAAAAAAAAATCTCTTAGGCATCAAAATCGAAGATTAATATAACATGTTACGCTATGAAATTAATGATAACTCCCCGAATAAACAAGCCCGAAATCAACAAGTCGTTTCGCTACATGCACCTTACTTCTAGAACAGACGCCAAAGTTTAGAGCTGAATTTTTGCCCAAATGAAAAGTGTAGCTCGAAAAAAAAATCCTCTGAGGTATCAAAATCGAAGTCTACTAACATGTTCCATAAAACTCCACAAATAAACAAACAGGAAATCAACGAGTCGTTTCGCTACATGGGCTTACATTGGTTCGGCCCGCATTAACTTGGCTTCTTCGAAAAGATTATCTCAACTTAAATCAAAATTACGACTCCAGTAATTGTAGTAGCATATCTGTTGATAAAACGTTAAAATCGACATGTTAGAGGCAGTTAGTATCATATATCGAAACGACCACAGACCATGTAGCGACACGACCATTTGCATGTAGCAAAACGACCTAATTAGCATGTAGCGATCTGGTCATGTAGCGAAACGACTGTAATTCCTGTAAAATCCCTTGGATGATGAACCAAAAACCAATCAGCAGTAGGGCTGATAATGCCATATCAGCCTGCTTGAGTCATTTGTGGCCTGCTGAGCGCATGTTTACAAGAGGGCAGTTTTCTGTTTGGCGACGTATATTGGTAATATGTCATAAATGTCTGAGATGATCAAATACTCAGCATGCTTCCATTAAGTTATAGAGGCACTTGGTTGGCTGATAAGCACTCAAGAAGCTGAATGAACACACACTGAGTGTGGACCACTTCTTAGATGGTGTTATACCATGCCTTTCATGCAATCTAAATTTTTCCTAAACTTTTGAGCTTAAGTGGCAACTGCAAAAGTCTGGGTTTATGGCTTCGACCAAAGTTTCAACATCCTGAGTTAGTAATTATTTTGATTAACAAAAGCCATAATGCCAGACATCTGGTGTGGTCTAGGTTGCATAATATGTGTAAATACCTTTTTTTTATTTGTTTTATAGGTGATTGCTCAACATGGAATAACAAAACATCATGTCTTGAATCTAATGCTTTGTCAGGTTGTTTCTGGGATCCAGGAAGTAATCGTTGTGTTGGCCCTTCTGAGGGCTTTACGATTGGTGATTCCTATGAAAGACCAAGATGTAAAAGTAGGTCACTCTGTTGTTGATAGTTTATGGTGTGTACAGTGTTCTGTATATATGTGGTTTGGGATTGTTTTAGTAGTTTAGTAAAGATACAGATAATTTATTTTACTTAAAAAGTGTGGGTACTGTAGTGGCTGACTCAAATTATGGTCATCTCGCCCGTGAGTCAACTTGCCGGGAGTCAATTCGCCCAGAATCGGAGTCAATTCACCCGGAATCGGAGTCAAGTTGCCCAACTTCACTTAGGTGGATTTATTTCTTGAATTATGTTCACCAATAACATAAATAAGATTTTATTAATAGCAGTAACGTTTTACTGTAATAAAAACTAGTCTAGCCTTGAAGTAATCACAAGTCCAAGATTTTTTCATGGCTAGCCCTATGTTCAAGCACTTTTTTTCCTACCTGAAAACAATTGAATATTTAATCTGATGTATTTTGAGTCCTAGAAAAGTCCAAAACTATTAAGCAGAGTGATATTTCATCTGTGAATTATTTAAAAACCACATGAGAAATGATATTGAAAACAAAGAGTGAGGGCCAGAGGTTTTGCCCAGCAATGCTTTGCACAGCTAGTTGCTTGCTCAGCTGGTAATGCATTCACTACATGGAATAGAAAGAAGTTGAAACAAGAATGCAAGGTCACTGGGAATAAAACTTGGACTTCTGACCCACAATCTGACTGTGCCATCCTTGCTCCTCATATGAGGCAAATTTTGCTACTTGTTTGTGTTTAGTTATGAAAAAGCAACTTCCAGGTCCAAAAGAAAACCAATTTATGAATATTTTTCTTGCTTTTACATGTATCTTCATAGAGGGAATGTTTGCAGAGAATGCTGAATGTTGCAGGGATAAATTATGGAAAACATTTTAGGGTTTATTTTAGAAGACTTTCTGTGGAATTGGACCCAGAAATACATCACAACTTACAAGCTCTATATGGAAAGAAATGACATAACATGTTGATAATTTCCAGCATTTTTAAATAAAATGGAATTTTTCTGTAACTAAATGTATTTCCATTCCAAAACATTGTTTGTAGGGGTGCACCTCTTAAAACACATTTCTTTCAAAAAATCTTACAATCAGACATTTGTCTTGTAGAAGAGAAATGCCTTTAATTTGGTGTTCAATATTCTCAACAGAATTGTGCAATGCTTCAGCAACTTGCAACTACTGTAAAGCCCAAGGACTGCAATGCAAATGGTGTGATTACAAATGCAAAGAAAGAGCTGATTCCTGTAGTGTATCTCAGGTGAGCTAGTCATCTTCACAAGGTAAAATCAATGTCAGACCCTGGGAGAGTCAGACTTATTAAACCTTTTTCTTTTTTGGTTTCAGACTTGTAACTTTGTACCAGATCAACATTGTTCATCAGGTAAAGGAGTTAAGAAGCACTTAAGGCCATTCCAGATGCTGCTTTACTCATGTGCCTAATGTAATTGTTGAATTAGTGCAACATGTGAATCAGCTTGATACAGTATTTTTCAATTGGTACAGCAAACCTGCAAAGTTTATTTGGCATTGTAGTAGCAACCAATACACCTTATTCGCTTATTTGTTTTCCCAATACAGGTCATGTGTCATTCCCTTGGGACTTTTTCCTTTGTTTAATGGTAACACTTGAGAAGAACATTAATATGGATGAACCTCAAACAAAGAATCGTATTCCCAAGAGGTCTGAATTGGGAAAACATTACGCCCAGCAAATAAGGTCTATTAAACTTTTTGCTTGAATTGTGATATAATCAAAATCTTTCCTGCCTATATTGTATGTAAAAGTTAATCAAGTTTGGCACAGCTTGCCGTCAGCCAGTTGCCTTTGCAATGTTGATCTGAAGTCAAATCAGAATCAATTTTAATATTGAATTAGGTTCTGCGCATGAGTGAAACAGTGTCTGAAACAGGCCTTATTCAGAACTTGACATGTCCGAGATCATTCTAGATATAACTAAAGGTCACTGTTTTCTTTTTAAGGTCAAAACTGCCAGAAGTTAAAATGTGAGTCACGCAAATCATGTCTGGATTGTGTGAGAGAAGATTTCAGAAGGCCAGGGCAAAGTCCATGCATGTGGTGCGAAGCACAACAAAGATGTGTTGTTAAAAACACTTACATTGTGTCATTCCCTTATGGACAGTGCAACCACTGGGTGACTGATAAACAGCACTGTTCAGGTAAGATCAATTGATAGATAGATGGAAAATAGACCACTTGCACTAACAGATCATGTGACCCAGCCACCCTTAAATCAAGTACCAATGTCAAAATAATTTCCAGAAGCGAGAAGAGGTATTAGTAAGAAGGTGAAGTTTCAGCTCAAAATGTTTGACACACACAGGAGAAATGGCATGGGATTGTTCAAAACATATCAAAAAACAACAGGCTGGAGAAGTTATGAAATTTTTGTAGTTAGGTGACACTTTAAAGACACAAAACATAATTTTGAGCACCCCCCCCCCCCGAGATACTCTAATAAACAAGAGCCCCCATTCTCTAGTTTTATTAAAATTTAAAATTATACATTTAGAATTATATTACTTTTAATTAATTAACCATAACATTATTCAGGATAATAATCAATGTTGACCAGCACTCATAATAAGAGGCATCTAATCAACATCAGCTAGAAGATTGTAAAAATGTTTGTTCTTGGCCTTAGTTTTATTTTTCTTTTACTCCTTTCCTAAATAAAGCCTTAAAGTGCTCAAGCCAGGGTTCTTGTAGCTCTTGTCACAAACTACCAGAGTGTGGCTGGTGTGACAATGGTTCTGGCACTGGAGTGGGACGCTGCATAAAGGGAGGAGCCAGTGGACCATTTTTATCCAGAAATAGCATTGTCCCTGAGACCTGTTCTAACTGGTTTTTTATGAAGTGTCCAGGTTAGTATTACCTTGTGATCTATTGGGCATTTATTAATGCCCTTGGCGTTCAAGACATGGTTTATCCTGAGATCCACAGGCTATTTATTTCCACTCCAGCAGATCCATCATTTATGTTTTTGTGATATTTTGTAATGAGAGTCAGTGCTTGCTTGATTAAGCCCAAAGGAAATAAAACCTTTCAGGAAGCCCAGGATAGTTTATTAATGGTGTGGAATTTACAATTTCTATACTAACATTATGCAACAGTGCTTACCTCATTCTTCATAGGATTAATTTCATTTTTTTTTTTTCCCAAAAAATGATTCTTTAGCTTGCCAGTGCAATGGTCACAGTACTTGTGATAGTGATGGTAAATGTATCAATTGTAAAGATAATACTAGAGGTATGTGCAGTGGTAATATATTTGTTACTTTGTACACTAATATTTGTAATACTTGGAGAAATGGCTGATATAGAGGATATTACATGGGTACGCAGAGATTCGAATTTTATCTTCAAGTGTTGATGATTTCTCTCACAAGTGAGTGCAGCGAACGAGTGAGAGATATTTAACATGAGAAGATAAAATTCATATCTCCAAGCAACCATGTAATGTTCTATTTATTTTATAAATATCAATGAAATATCCAGGATCAGGGGAGAATTTTAAGGCCATTTGTGATTGGTTGATACAAGGGTAGTCATGGCAACAGTGATATCTTCACATGTGAAGGATAAAAATGATATCTTCACTGTGTAGGAAGTTTAGAAACAGGAGAAATCCTGGTATTTCATCAATATCTATAGAATAAAATAATATTTTCCAGTTCTGCTCTATTTCTGCCCCAAAATAAACAGACAGACAGACAGACTGATGAACTGACCAACCAGCAGAACAACCAAATGACTGACTGACAGAAAGACAGTCCTTCCTCACCCAGTCTAAATGTTTCTGAAACCAAAATAAAAATACAAAACATATACCCTTAACTTTAGTCAAAAGAAAAAGGACATCTTGTGCTGCTACTGATCCCTTTGTTGTTTACCACCCAGGACGCCATTGTCAGTTGTGCAGTGTTGGTTTCCATGGTGATGCTGTTAATGGGGGTAAATGTAAAGGTATTTTTGATAACTTGTGCTTTACTGCTTTCTATGGTGGCCCGTTGGGACAAACGTATATGTGTAAACGAGCAACCAGCGGATAAGGGTTGCTCGTTTACACTTATAC
>JAAAQI020121919.1:0-31964 GCA_011800005.2 Stichodactyla mertensii
ATGTTGGGGGGGGTTGGGTGGGGGGGGGGGGGGGGGGGGGGGGGGTGGGGGGGGTGGGGGGCGTGGGGGGTCAGGTGTATTTTTCAGATGATAGCAGGTGGGTTATGATTAAAAGAAGCTCTTACTGTAAATGTTGCCCATGACACTGATGAGGAAAGTGACAGTGACACCAGCAGTCAGAGTGAAGGTGAAAGTGATGAAGATTCTCCAGTGTACAGTAGTATACAGGTGATGGCATGTACAGGGACTCTGTGTGTGTGTGTGTGTGTGAGGGGGGGGGGCATAGCTTAAATGAAGCCTTTTAAGGGGAGAGTCATGAATAGAATTTTCACCAATTTTTTTTTTTGTTTTTGAAAGAGTAGAGAAAATGCAGTAAATATACATGTATACATTCATGTACCCCAGCCTTGACATAAGCAAATTCGGGAAAGGTTCATTAAGAGTTTTTCATGATGATTCCTTACCTTTCCAGTTATTTTTGTAGACAAGAATCCATCGGTCCTTTTCTCAGGTTGTAATTCAGATTTTGAGTCAGATGTTGTCCTAGTATCTTGAGATTGATGTGCTTCGAACAACTGCTGCTTGTCAGTTTGATATTCTTCTTCTTCTTTTATCATTTCAATAATTCCTTCATCATCATCTAGTCCTTCTGCAAAAACAACTTGATCTGGTGACCCAGGAACTGGATCATTTCTTGCACGCTTTGTGGGAACAACTTCCTTTTCATTTTCCATTTCTCCTGTACTGTCGAGCACTCTCATCCTCTTCAATGGTTTCCATCCTGATTCCTCTTCCCCTTCTTGAGAAGAATGTGAACTATTTCGATTTTCCCATGTGATGAAACTGCCATCCATTTCCATACTTTCAGGAATGACATCTGGTTTGCCTGATTTTATCTCATCTTTTTCCACTTTTTTACTTGTTTTTCCATTTGGACTTTCATTCACAGTTTCAGGAGGTACTGCACTAGTTTTACTAGCATTAAAACCCTCACTATCAGGGATCACCATTTTAATTTTTACATCACTTGTCACTGACACTGACTTCTTGGTGTCCTTCAAAGGAGTTTCTTCAGCCAAGACAGTTGTACCTTTCCTGCTCATATTCAAAGTATCTGGAATAGGACTTATCTTGTCATTTTGTGTAGTTTTCTGTGACCTGGGTGTATTATCTTGTGCCTCAGAAACAACTCCTTTGTATGAATCATGCTTTATTTTTCTTATTCCTCTCACAGCTTCTGGAGAACTGTGATGAACCTCTGCAGTTGTGTGTGTGCTAAAAACAAAGGAAATTTTGTAAGAGGGCAATTCAGGACTATTAAATGGAGGTTTCCATTCTGAACCAACTGTAAAGAAGAAGGGAAGTGGGGGGTGGGGGTGGGGGTAGGGGGGTGCATCACTGATGTGCTACCTTTCCCTGCATTTCAATGAGGGTTATCTAGGAGTTCTGCAGGTTTCCTCCCTTCATAAAAACCAACTTCTGAATTTCAAAGTCAATGGTCATTTCCTATTTTCCATTCCAATCAGTGAAATTTTGCTTTGATCTTGATATACATGTAGCTGATAAGTTTTGTATAGTAGATTTAGAGGTGAAGAGCCACCTAGTGGATTACTCCTAATAAATTATCATCCTCATCATTGTTATTACTGTTAATGTCATTATTAATCCTTCTACGTTTTGTAGCCTACAGCTTACATTTACTCTTAGTTGACTAAAATGATAAAATGGAAATTATATTTTGGAGTAATACGAAAAACGTTCTCCACTAATGATAATTTTTCTTGACCATGACTCCAAAATTCAATTCCCATTTTAACCTAAAATTCTGTTAATCTGTACTTTTCTCTACTCTTACCTTGATGGTTTAGCTAAAGTAGTCCCCATAAACACAATGTCTTGATCTTTTTCACTCTGTTCTTTAACTGGGTTAATAGGCTTTTGAAATGGTGTATAAAGATAGTAATTTTGCCAATTTGCAATCTACTGTGATATAGTTGAAGGGAAGGGGCAGTGGTTGTGTGTATATGTGTTGGGAGGGGAGGGGAGGTGTTCATGAGGGGTGAGGGTGGGGTGGGTAGTATGGCAGTGTGTAGGTCTCTAATCCTGTGTCCTGCATGTTACACTTGTGGAGAAAGGAAAAGAAGCTAAATTATAAGGAATAAAAAATTACATAATTTTCATTTCTGAAAAGTTTGTTGAATTTTAATTGTATTGGCAGTGCAAAGGACCAATCACAGACGAGCATGTTATATATTATTAAGAAGTATAGTACAAACCTTTTTCTGACTGGCTTGTGCTTTGTGTTGAGGTGAAAAGACTTGAGACATTTCATTCAGCCCAACATTTAGTGATTGACACACAATGTTCTGAGTTAGTGCTGGAACTGTAACAAAATCAACAAACAAAAATATCATTCTAAAAGTTCTGTGTATACACCATCTAAGTATAAAAAAAGGATCCAATGGAAATATTATGATCACACAGCGAATAGACCAAATTCACTTGGGCATAATTTGTTTTCCCCTCCCATTTCAGACCATGTGTCATTCCCTTGGGTATTGATTCTTTGCTTCTTGAGAAGAGACATTAATATGGATGAGCCTCAAACAAAGAACTATATTCCCAAGAGAATGACATGTGGTGTGAAATGGGAAAACATTATGCCCAAGTGGATTTGGTCTAGTCCGTGTCAATCCCCAGAATAACATATCTGTGTATCTCAGTAATGCTCAAGACAATACCTTAACATGGGAAAGAAGCCTCAAAAAAAAAAAAGAAAGAAAAAAAAAAAAAAGAAAAAAAAAAGAAAAAAACAACAATCAACCATATTCCCAAAGGATATGGTCAGTGGGCTCAGCCTTTACACAATGTACATATAGTCTTGTTAAATCTTTCAGTTTTGAAACTTCAGATTTTTAGTAAAAATTGAAATAAATATTGCAGCAGGGGCTGGGCAGATCCAGGATTCTTTAAGGAGGGGTGTACCTTTTATAATCAGGAGGTTATTAAACTCAATTACTGACAATGCAGTAAATAAACACCAAGTAATTCCCCCAAAAAAGATTGTCAGCTCACCTAGGGAGGGTGCACATCCCTTCCCTAGATCCACCCCAGTGCAGAGTGTGTAAATGTTATTGGGTAATAGCAGATGTAGACCTACCTGCATCAATGTCTGGGTTACAGTAACTAGTAAGGCTCATTTTCAAAATTGCCAACCCAAGTTCTGATTCAGGTATAGGTCTCTTGTTGTGGCTGCAATAAGTAACAAAACCAAAATGAGAATAAAACATCACATGGATAATAATGTACTGTCACTAACATTCAAGGAATACTGATACAACTACAGAATATAACAAACAAATAACTAGTAAGTAAACTAGTAAGGACTGCATCAGTGTAGAAATAACAATAAGCTAGTAAAATAAGTATTAAATGTGATAGCAAAGAGAGATTCTTAGCTTGCTTTACTGATGTTTTGAATGTTCAATTCTCCGATTCCCATTTTCATAAAGAAAGTACATAAAAATTCATACCCTCCTCTGAAACTCACTCTAAATTCTAGCTTAGGATTTAGTTAGTATGTATAATGACATTATCAATCTAGGGTGGACTACTAGGTTGATTCTAGATCCCCATTGATAAGGTCCCAAGATCCCATGATTTAACCTCCTATCCAGGAAGATGTGAAGGTCTAACCACTTGCAGATGTACTTATACAGATTAAGGCAGCACCTTCAGTATATTTTTAAGTCCCCTGAGTGTTGGCTCAATGTGGGACTGTATCCTTAATCTCCCACACAACAGACCAAATAAATTCTAGTGTCCCCCTGTGCGTGGTGGTGGTGGTGGTGGTGGGGAGTCGACAGGGAAGGGGGGTAGGTGGTAGGTATGAGTATTTTCTGGAAGTGCATCATTATTTGTATACAGTACATTTGGATGTTACCTTTTCATTAAATCCATTATTTGTGTGATCCACTGTTTCATATCAAGTGAGCAGTTTTCTCTTTCCTTTTGATCGACCATCATGACACAGGACTCATCCCTAACAAATATTCTCATCTCTTCCATGTTATCTGTTATTGAATCTTTCAGGATGGTTTTCCCACCACACACCTCTATTGCTTCATGTGTTCTATTGTACTTGAATTAAAAAAAGACATAAAAGTTAATGTCCAAAAATCTAATTTAGGCATTTTTACATCAATTTCAAGAATGGCGCACATGATACTGGCTTGAATTTTCTACTCTGTTTTTTTTTTAATTCAATATTAAGCTCTAGATAGGGTTGGAGTTTCCAAGGCATGTAGATGCTGTAAGGATGTTCTATTGTGAAAAATTCTTTTTATAACTTCCTTGGAATAGAAGAAGTGGTATTATTTTAGTCTCAGTAGGAATACAAGAGCACTCTAGTTGCAGGTCTTTCCAAGGTAAACTCCATTGGGAAGAGATGCAGGAGACAGTTAGTTTGGGCTTGGATTATTATCAAATTTGAATCCAGTTTAACTGCAGTCTTCTCCAAAGTTCATCACCACAATTCTAATCTAGTCACCACAGTTTTGTATCCAGTATTTACTTCCACAAACATTTGCTTTATACAAGGCTACTAAGTAAGACTCCTATGTGGCTGCTCTCCCTCACACCCTCTTCTTCATCTCAATCCAGACTGGGGATTGTCAAGACATTGTGAGAAGATGGAAATGAAAATTATTTTTTAAAGTGTATTTACTTGCTTTCTGTTTAGAAATATAAATGTCTTTCCACTAAATAAGGTTTTTCTTGCATTATCAGGAAGGAACAATGGACCATCAGACTTGATTGATTCTTCTTTTAGAGGAGGCAAAAACCTAGGAAATGAAGGACAGTACAGGTGTTAGAGCAGATTTTGTATGACCGTAAAAGGTTCATGGCATGATTGATGCTGTAAGTGTGCCATGCTGTTACTGGGATATTTTCTAGAATTTTGACCATGTTTGTGCCACAAGCTTTTCAGAGTCATACAAAATCTGCTCTAATGAATAATCATATCTCACCACTGTGAGTCCATGGGTTGGGTCAAGGGTAAAATACCTGCAGATATGAATGTGAGTTGCAGGGTTCATGCTACAATCATTTTCAAAATTGTTGGGACACAGATATTTTACAATGCCTAACCTCCAAAGCTACCCCCACCATTCCCTTCCAAAGGTCCTTTTTACTCTCTGCCTCCTTCCCCCTTATTCAATGTTGGTCGACTTCACAATGTGCTGGGATTTTGGCCTGGGCAGTTCAACATTGATGAGGGGAGGGGGGGGCTAGGTTTGAGATTACTTACTTGGAAATATTCTTAAAAAGTGAAGAATGTATCAATTTTACAAATGATTGTAGATTCCAAAGGAAAGTTTCCAGGAATTGAAAATTAATTTTACATTTTATGACTTTTCAAGGAGTTTAAGGAATACCATTGACAATGAAGAGAGTTTGCTTGATGTCATGATGGTTTTTCTCTTATTTTTTTTTGTGACAGGATCACTTTCCCCTCAAATTTACAAGTAGTTTAAAGTAGTGTTATCCTCTATTTTTCAATGTTTGTAAGCCTCTAGCTATTGTTGTTTTGTTTTAAGAATTTAGATTGTTGTTCATAAGTTTATTGAGTTTATATATTTGTTATAATGCAATGCCGTGTGCGTGATATGTGAGTTGCATGGATTTCCTGTTTATCATTCTGCCTATAAGGTACGGGACCACAATCACTTTAGCAAACCACCTTTATGTAAGGAATGTACCTAATTTCCGTTTTGTATGTGCTACAAGGTCCTAGTCTGAGATTATAATCTAGGTGTGACATTAGGTCATATCCTGTGTAGTCAATTAGTTTGCACATGGTTTTAAAGGCCAGCAGCTATAAATACGCTAGCTTTTAACTAAGCAGAGTTAAAATTAGAATTTACCATAGGGTAACATCAGAGTAATGTAAAGTTTGCTCGTTTGATGGACTACCCTCTTTCTGATCAAGATGATGTGAGGTTTGCTCCCTGGAGGACTTGTACCTCTGTAGAGCTATGCCTAGTTCTGTGTTTCTTCCCTTGCCTCTTTTATCACTAAGGATGTTTCAGTAGGATTGTCAGTTTCTAGTTTTCTAGTTAGATTATATGTTCTTTTTAATTCAAGTAGATTCCATCATAAATTGTAATGATGTTGTTAATAAATTCTTTGTAAGTCCACTCTTACTCTAGTATTCGTTACTTGCATCCCCAGTTCATAAGTTACCGTTTTCTTTGCCATCCTGGCTGGTGTCAGATCCTGATTTCTCATTTTTTTTACCGCTCAGTGCACATCCATTTTTTTAACTCTGGGATTCACCATGGTTGTGTGAGTTCCACCAGTTACATTCTTATTTTTCTCCCTCCTGATTGGCCAACCGGTAACCATTTGGGTTGGCTGTCTGTCAACTGTGAGTGCATCAACAGCCAGTGACTCAAGGTCAACATGCATTGGCTAGTCAGTACACAAGTTCTATGTGACATGAATCTCAAACAAGAGATCCCTTGGTTGTGTAAACTATTGTTCATGCTGCCCATTCTTATGACCAATTATAACATACCAAATTATTTGGTATATATAAATAAACATTAATTTCATTTTAGTTCCTTACTTTCTTGGCATAGGAAAAGTACTACTTGTTGTTTCAGCTGCTTTCAGTATCTCATCAAACAGGTTTGGAGTCACAATGGGACAGCATTCAGCAAGAGCATGGATAACCTTGGAAGATACAGTTAATAGATACATTGTACCTGCATGTACAATTCTAAAAAATACCACACCATTGAAGATGTTTGAATTTTCAAGAGGTGGAAAAAGTCATCTGTAAATTGTACATAATACTTTCTTTAGGGTTAGTTTTTAGAGTTGGGTTGGGCCAGTCATAATGGATGTTATTCTCTAACATTAGAGTGGGTATTGCTATGTTTTAAGCATGACATGCTTAACTTTTCTAAAGGTGAAACAACCAGTTGCATGAGGAATAGCCTAGCTTCTTGAGTGCATTGCAGCTGACCAAGTGCATCCATACCTCAATGGACAAATGTCCACCATAATTTATAACATAGCCAGAGCCAAAATTAGCATAACCATTTGAAAAACATTTTTTGTGATAATGAAAATTTATTGTGCATGCTTCTTGATCACCTCAGAATGCAGTCAATCAGGTTATGAATGCATGCTCACACACAAGTTAACCAATCAGAGTGTTTGTTGTATTGTGGTTATGCAAATACCACTGTTTTAAGTTTTTGCCATCTAGTCTAGAAGAGCCAGTTTACCTTTATTGTGAACAATAACCCATCCATCACCAAATGAGTCACACTACCAGTTTTCCATTCATTTAAAAGATGTCCACCTGCATGAGAGTTACATGATAATTAGGATAAACTTTTATAAACTAAGATTTTCTGCAAGAAATAATGATAGTAAGATGAAACTTTATCAAACGTCACTTTATCAAATCCTGAAAGAGCCTCTGGACTGATCTAAGTCAGAGTGAGACTAACTCACAGATTGAATTGGAATTTAGTATTTTGTGTTTTGGAGAGAGAGGAAAATGAGAGAACCAGGAGAAAAAACATTGAATAAAGGGGGAAACACAACACTCACTCAGAAGAGTGTTCCATTCTTTGTCTATCAAAAAACTTTAAAGTCAATGACTCAGGTTGTCCTCTTTTCCTACAGCCCTCTCCTTGATGTGTAGATATCTGAATGGGACCTGTTTTTCCTGGAGTTTGACTGATACATTTCATTACCTAACAAGTGAATCTTTTTCTTAAGAGGCTTCTTCTTGTTGTTATCAAGACATGAAGTGACCACAACCAAAGAACTGTAGGTTAAACTAAAAAAATAATTGTATTAACCCACCATATACAATTGTAAAATGGAGAACCTGTTAAACTAAAACAATACAGTACAGCTCAGAAGTATTGTAACATATACATGCGTGTAATTTGAGTGTATTACACTCACTTTCGTCCAAAGACAGAGTGTAGACTGAGTGAATGAAAACACGCGGAACTGTGTGTAAATTCTTCATATGCGTGTAATTTTCCTTTGTTATGCATGGTCATATTCTTTTGTCTAAAATTTAGTCAGGTGTAACCACGTCTTCATCTTTAAAAAAAACAAGCCGGAATCACTTACAGTATGATCGTATCGTAAATTTATGTTATTCAAGATATATGTTTACAGTTTTCTTTTTGGAAATTTTCCTTTTGAAAACTTGCCAAATAGAAGAAATAAACAAACTAGGATTAAGAAGATACCAATCTTTCCAGTTAACTTTATAATATATAACCCTTTTCATAATTCTGCAAGCAAACGACTCAAGTTATTTGGTGTTTTCGCTTTCATTTTCGCTTTGGTGCTTTCGAAAACATATTCACATCAACGTTTTATACTTTAAGTCACTAAAAATTCGGATATTTCTCCTATATTGAAGCGAAAGAGAAACGAGCTTAGCGGGTGGACGAAAATTTTACTTCTGTGTAAATTCATCAAAATACATAGTCACAGCTTTCGTTAATCCTTCTTTTCTTATAGAAAACAATAAACCAAAAGTTAATGAGTGATGAAATGCGTGTTTTTAATTACACTCAAAAACACGCATATGAGTGTAAACTGAAAGAAAATTACACGCGCGAAAATGACGGAAATCGCGAGGAAAATGTTACAATACATCTGAGCTGTACTGTAGCTTGATTAGAACTACAGGTATGCTAAACTACAATAAAGTACAGGAATGCTAATACAAGCATTTATTACAGATTTTTCATTCATTACTTGTTGGAATGGAGGGTGGAGTGGGTAGAAATGGAGAAATTGACATTCAGTATATTTTTCAGGTACTGCCAAGAGAAACCAGGACCCACATTGTGCCTACCAATAATTTTCAGGACTCACCTATAACAACTATGATGATTTCCAAAAAGGATTTCATCACCACTTTTAAGTCTAGTTGGCTCTGTCACCTTAATACCATTAACTAATGTACCATATTTTGAGGAGTCGGTTAGCTTCACTTCTGGTATCTTAGAAGGATCTCCCTGAAAGATAGAGGCTCATTTTAACATATCATTTTTCAGATCTCTTGTGCACAAGTTCGTGTACTTTTTTGAAAGCATGAAATTTTAATAATTGTCCCTTAAATTCCTCTTGCTCTCCCCCACTCCTAAAAAGTGAACCTTCCATAAATAGTCTGGTGTTGTGCCTGGGGGTGGGGGTACTCCCTATATTGGCCTATATGGGATGCTCCGCCCAAAAGGGATACCTTTTTAGGCCAAAGCTATATAAAAGGGTTGGGAATTTTTCATTTTTGGTATATAAAAGGGTCATGAATTTGCAAGTTCCAGTATAGAAAAGGATTGGGTTTCACCATTAAATTTCCTAGCTAACTTTTCTAAGTACAAAAGATGTCAAAAGCTAACACTGCTGTATTTGACAGACATATTTTTATCAAGGGCAAATGAAAAGGGTTTCTATTCACCAAAGCTGGTAAGTATATAAAAGGGGTACCTTTTCAGGTAAAGGTATATAAAAGGGGTACCTTTTCAGGGCAAAGGTATATAAAAGGGGTACTTTTTTGCACAAATTTGGTATATAAAAGTGTAAGGGGTCTAGAGTCTAGGCGGAGCATCCCCGTACAAAATGGTGGGAAGTATCTCCCCCCGGGTGTGGTGTTGAGTTGAGAGATGCGTAACTAAACCTAATTATGCCTCCATGAAATAATTTCTGAATTGGAGAATATAATCTATAATTTGAAAATATAATCCACAAAAATACATGTACATACCAAGTTAGAGACATCGTGTTGGACACTGATGACAGCATGCTTACGACTGATGGAGGGATCATCTTTTATTAATATTGGACAATCTGAATAACAGAATAACATGTACAGTCCTTACTATAACCATATAGTTTTGATAATCTGTTCTTTCACTTTAGGGAGCGTAATTTACAAAAAACTTTTGTGTGTGTGTGGGGGGGGAGGGGTGGTGGGTGGAAGGGAGGAATGATGAGAAATTACTCTCTAATAAAACATTTGTGTGGACCCTCTTGTTATGTCAAAGACTTTTCAAGAGCCCCCTAGAATTACAGACATCCCTCTATTCTAACTACTTTAGAAGGCTTTTATTTTCCAAAACCCTTAGTTAGTTGAACAGTTAGAAACTGATTAAATTATGCATGTGCATACTTGCAGGCTCATTTTTGAAGAATAACTGAAACAAAGCTAGTACAGTGAAAAGACAAAGCAAGAAGGAAAGGAATGATAAAGAACCTCTCCTAGCAAGGTACCTGGGGTCCAGTAGAAAACACAGGGGGGTGGGGTCTTCCCACAATTGATTTCAATTTGGGTATTTTTTTTTTTGGTGTAAGTGTTTGGGGGGGGGGGAAGATTTTGGGGGCACTGTGTTTAGAGGGGGTACAATTTTCAAAATCAGCTGAAAGTGGGGGGATACATTTTTACAATTTCAAAATACCGGGGGTACAGTCTTAGGTTTTATGTTTTCATGCAGCCAAGTAACTTTTTTCATGTAAAGCCAGCGATGTGTGCTCAATTTTTTCTCACACTGGCAATACACTTATTTTAGAGATTTTGTTGTGAAAGCAAAATTGCCAAGTGCATCATGTCTGGCAACAACTCTGGAAGGGAGGTCTGCAACAAAAAAAATTGTTAAAGGGAGTTCAAAATTTCCCGGGGTGGCCAGTCCATGAAATCAATGATCAGATGTCCAATTGATAAATTGATATCAATAAATATAATTAGTTAATTGATATTGATTGGTATTGATTAATTGATAACCAATCCATAGTCACAAGAAAAATTACCAATTGATGAATATCGAGTGAAATCGATTGGCTGAACCACAGGAGTTCAACATTAGCATCTGTCATGAAAGGCTGAGAAATGACAGCAGTACCTCGTAATCCACTCAACTGCACTCGGAAGAATCCAATGAACACCTTCAAGATGAACCCAAAGTTCAAAAGACAATTTCCAAAGTAGTTTTTATTGTGAAGTGTGTCGTGTCACTTTGTCGTGTCTCATTTATATTAACTAGGCACTTCGAAATTGTTATCGATGTCAATCGATTGTAGTCCATGTCAATCGATGGCAATTAAGGGTAATCAATAACAATTGATAAGGTAATCGATAACAATCTATAAGGTCACAAAGATTTGGTTGATCGATTGGTCATCGATTTCAAATATCAATCGATTGCTTGGCATCGATTGGCATTGATTGAAATCGATTTTCATCGATCATCGATTGGCCACCCCGGGAAATTTCGAACTTTTGTCTGCAACATTTTGAACATTGCACGACATTGCAGCGTGAGAAAAATTGCAGTGCGTATTGCATTTTTGATTGACGGAATTTTTATGGGGTACATCCCTAATGCTGCTAATAGCCCAAGAAAGTGCAGACATACCTTTTCTTCCTACGGTGTATTCTTTTCCTACAAGTAATTTAACTAGTAAGGATAAAGAAAAACAGACTTTTAAAATTACGATTTTCAAGTCTGCGTCTTGAGTTTTAGAAAGCACTTTTTAAAAGACGTATTTTATCATCTATCTTACCTGAATCTTCACGATTTGAGCTAGAGATCTTAGGACACAAGCTCCACATCTTTGAATAAGAGGGAGATGGCTCAGTTTTTAAGACAAAATGGTCTAAAATGGTTTTTACCTTTGTTTCACTATTCTTGTCATGTTGACTTCTTGTCGATTGTCCCTCGCGCCAAAACTTAGCCTCGTTCGTGTGCTTAAACACAGGGAACCCAATAATGAACTTCTAAAACCCGAACAGTGTAGTCATTAGTCATAATAAAATCTATGTGCACTTCGTCAAATTCCAAAGGCAAACTTAACGTCCATAAAAACACTACTTTTCTTTGCCTTAAACCTGACCTTAGGCTTTTTTGACGAGATAATATGTGGCTAAGCAAACGAGGGAAAGAGACTGTTTTTAAAAGATGTCCGTCACTTCGGTCTTTTTGGTGTAATTAATCATCTGCCTTTTATTATACAACTTAGGGACCAGTCATTATTTATAGGAGTGGGTGGGTGGGGAGCTGGTGCAAAAGCGGATTTGCCATGTCTGGTTTTTCCTGACCCCCCTTTTTGTGATGCACAATTTGTTCTGACACTCCCCCTCCCTACATACATCACCAATGTCCGATGACAATATATTTGCATAAATTTCTATAGACCCCCCTTTTTCCTTGCATAAAAATTGGTGACCCTCTCCCCATTTGCACCAGCCCACCCCCGCTCTAGTAAATGACTGGTCCCTTAATGGTCAAAGCCTTGTGCAAATGTTGCCAAGTGTTTATTTACAAAACATAGTACATACGTGAAACATATGGTACTTGAGATTAGTTGCTGTCAAGAATCTGTCCAAGCAAGCTTGAGCGCTACCCAAAATATAAAAAGAATACTTCAACTGTAATTAGTAAAAGGGACTTTTCATTATTTATGCCTGGGGGTGGGTTAGAGGAAAATCAAAGAAAAATGAAAAAATTCACTACCCCCGTTCGCCTCAGGTTCCTGTAAAGGTCCTCCTCTTATCCCCTCCCAAAACTTTCAAACCTCTTTGCCCCCCCACCCCACCCCCCCCTCACACACCCACACAAACGCTCCCGCCAGTAAGCTCCTTGCTAAAATACATTCCTTGTCTAGTTTTTCAAGGCCCCTTCTTAAAAAATTTCAACACCCCTTCTAGTTTTGTCCCTTTTTTCTGATACCCTTCTATTTTTCCTCCAGCTGAACAATCCCTAATAATTAGCAGCAAAAAATATCTTCCTTCTTGGCTAAAATGGTTTAAAAATTTTAAGATTTGAAAAAGATAGACATTTATCTAATATATAATCGCTGGTATCTAGACATCGTATGACCGGATATTCAGACGTATGACAGATGGTAATAAATTTATAATAGTTTGTCGCGCGGAGACTGGGCTTTGAAGACTTATGTAGGTGTGAAGCGTTAGGCGTGCAAGTTTGCATGTTGCAGTCGTCTCTGAGGCACGGAAGCTGTTAATTGAAAAGGAGGCTGAAACAGCTGCTAAAGTTGCACAAATCCCTATTTTGATCTCTCTGGAACTTGAATTGTAGGTAAGAACTACGCATTTTTCGATCTTTCAGGCTAGCTTCGAAAATTCTTTTGCGGTTGACAGAAATTCAAAATGCTGCTTCGTTCATTTCAGACGCAGACTGTCACGTTTAATATGATCTATTTTGCAGATTCTGAGCCGAGTCTGAAAGGGAATAGGTAATCAAAACGAAAACGAATGAAAATCCTTCAGCTTTCGACTGAAAAAGAAGGAATGCTTTTCGTGCTATCGAGCTTTCTCTATGTGAAAACCTCCTGATTTTAATTTTGGATTTTGGCAACTGAAAGAAATTGTTGAATAGTCGATGTCGCTTGACATAATGGACACTTTTGTGCTTTTATTGGCTCTGATTATAACACTCTAGGCGGGAGAACGACTGCGTACTTTACGCGTCTTCAGGCTCAAGTAAACGGGTTTTTTTCCAGCTCTTCGAAAAATTATCTAGAGCAGTTATTTAGCCGTAAAAATGCATTGACAAATAAGACAGGTATAAGAATGATACGGATTTCAAAACAGCTGCAGATATAATTTATCTAGCTGTCAGATCATTTTAATAATTTCTAATAATCAAACCAGACTCTCCTTTAAATATTTGTTTTCTCGTTGAGTGATTGGGTTTTATAGTAGGATTTTGTTGACCTGAATCTTGTGACCTCTTTTGAATCCTAGCTCATTAACTATGCCTAGTTTAATTCGTGTGCTACAATTTTAAGTTGTGAAAAATTCAAAACTTATTCATATTAAAGTATAACGTTTTATTGGATCACCTCCAAAATTAATTTCACCTACCTCAGTTGCACATTTGAAGAACTGTTTTTTGTCCTTTTCAGTTGTATTATATTGTAAGCTTTTATTTATTTGAAAAAACACACAAAAAAAAGCAAAAATTATGCGCTTTATTAAAACTAAATGCAACTACAATTGAAATTGTGGAAAATAACCTGAAAATCGACATAGCAACCATTTTAATAAAATGGTTAAAAAAAGCTTTACACGTATTGCCTTTTAGTACGTGAAATTTTATAAATTCTTTTGTCCGAAGTTTGCATAAATTATTTTGATTTTCGACGAATTTTCGTGCCACGAAACATGACTTTCGCGGTCGAAATCAACCACGTGTCATAAGTGGACCAATCAGAGGCTAGCTAATGAACTTTGGACCCGGTATCCTCGTCACTGCCTACGAATGCAACCAACGAGACGTCAGTCACGATTCTCGAACCTATAGTTTAGTATATTTATCTTCCCCTATCGTAGTCATGTCATTAGTTTCTCTGATTACGAGGTAAGAAACATCAGTAGCATTGAAATCATCCCAACTGGACATTTATGGCTTTTCTTGATCGTGGTTCTGTGCATGAAGCATATTTGTGCTTATTGCCCAATATATCACGGGGCTGTTCGCAACATACATGTTAAAGTATTCTGACATTTATATCTTCTTCCTTATAGGCTTCCGAGGTCCTCCACGTTCAGATCTTTGCCATTTCGTTATCGTTTGATTCTTCGAGCCATGTCTTCTCAACTGCCTCCTATCGAGAGTGGTGACTTTGATTCTTTGCCAAGCAAAGTGCAAACGTTCATTTCGGAGTATGTCAAGATCCTACAGCCAAAGAGCATCCACATTTGCGATGGCTCCGAAGAAGAGAATAAAGTTCTCATAGATCGGCTTATGAAGTCGGGAGCCTGTGTGCCTCTCTCCAAGCACGATAACTGGTATGTATATTTTTTACGTGTTCTTCCTTTTTTTTGTAAATGTTTCGCCATCATTGTTTTGAACATTTTGATTTCACGTGCAAATAATCTGATTTACTTGAATGAGGATTCGTGCCCATCGCTTGATTCCTTTTATCTTCAACATGCTCCCCAGGAAAGACCTTCCTATCAATATATTTACCTTTTTAGTCAGAAATCTCTTTGAATCTCTTTTTTGTTCGCGTCGCCGGCTTTGTACAAAGGTTATTTTCGTCTATTACAATACCCAAAGTTTGTATTCTGGGGATAAACAATCTCGTTTTATGATTTAGGTTTACAAATGGCGTTTTCTCTCTTTTTATAGCTATATTGTGAGGACTGATCCTAAAGATGTAGCTCGTGTTGAAGCCAAGACCTTCATTTGCACTGAGAATCGTTACGATGCTGTTCCGCACGTAAAAGAAGGAGTTGAGGGGAAACTAGGACGCTGGAAGTCTATAGACGACGCAGAGAAAGCTCTTGGAGAACGATTCCCAGGCGCTATGGCTGGTAAGAACATAAAACAGTTTATGTTTTTAAAGAATTTTACGAAGTCTTGGAAAAAAGAGTTTTCTTTGAATCTTCAAAATTCTGTAATTTTTGTCACGTCAAACCCGGCTTTTTTCTATAACTTTGCCTGTGATTGGAGGAATAAGTAGGCGTGTTGGGGTCGTGGTGTGTCATATGACTCGTGGCACTATACACGTAAAAAAATTCCTTTTAAAGGAATTGATTGTCATGGGGACTAATATTTACTTTCTGATGTAATGTAACGATTTTGTGTATTGCTGTTTAAAAAATAAATTTCAGAAGCTGTATCCTATAGATAAAAGTTGAATTGGCATCTTATATAACTTTTTTTCTTCGATAACTTTTTTGTTCAGCACAGTTTTGATAAACTTGTATTGTTCTGATCAAGTGAACACTTCAGATTTCATTTACTAAATTTATTAAATGTAATATGAGGTTGGAATTTTGAATTACTGTAGTGCTATGACCTAAATGTGACAGTTAAATATGTCAAATTTTCTACATCCATAAGGTGTTTAATTTTGCAATGTTTTATATCTGTAGGCCGCACTATGTTTGTCATACCTTACAGTATGGGACCAGTTGGATCCCCTGTATCCAAAATAGGTGTACAGTTAACAGACTCTCCATATGTAGTTTGTTGTATGCGCATTATGACTCGCATGGGGTCCAAGGTTATGGGTGTTCTTGGTAATGGTGATTTTGTGAAATGTGTCCACTCAATTGGATTTCCTAATGATGACAAGAAGCAACCAGCAGTACCATACTGGCCATGTGATCCTGAGAGGACCTTGATCCTACACTTTCCTAAAACTAGAGAGATCAAATCTTTTGGAAGTGGTTATGGAGGCAATTCTCTGCTTGGGAAGAAGTGCTTTGCTTTGAGGATTGCTGGAAATATTGCAAGAGATGAAGGATGGTTGGCTGAGCACATGATGGTAAGTGTATTTATTTGAAATTCATGTCTGTTGAAATGACACTGATAAACTGTTAGGTCAAGCATTGTAAAAAGATGTACATCCAGACAAAATGGGGAAAATGTTAATGATACATTATGCCATGTGTAAGTAATATATACAATATGAGTGGCCATGCTGTATCTGATATACAAGCTGGAGCTGCAGGCGAGAGATTGTAGATCAGATACAGTATGGCCATGCATATTGTATATTGCTTGTGATATGTATAGGTTAGCTAGATCGTGTATGACTAAAAAAGATTAAAAGAAAATCAGCTTTAAATTTTATGCAAATCAGGACAATTCAATTAGGGACGTAAAACTCTCTTGCTTTACAAAGTTTCGTGATGTTTGGTAAAAAGGCAGAGAAATTATCATTTTTCCCATTTTTTCCTTGTATTTGGGATTGAACCAGGCCTTAACATACTTTAGGTGTAAAACTGAGCCATAGGTGAGGTTTTAGAGTTTGAAACTTCTCCCAAACTATTTAGAGTGTGATATTAGACTGATATCACAAAGAAAAAAACATTTCATATTTGTATTGTAAAATAAAGAGAAGCAAGCCATGTGATATTGGTCTCATGTAAATGTAGCAGCTAACCAATCAGAACACATGTTAGAAATTTGTTATTTTACAATAAAGTATGGTCACCATTACCATTGGTTGCATCTGCCTGTGAACAGTCATGCCAAAAATATCATCTGTCATGCCATTAAACTTTAAAGTATTAGCTATCAAACTTCAAAGTTTCTCCTGTCTTTTTCCCTGGTTCCTTGATTTTTCCAAACAGTTGCTGCCATATATGGGGGAAAATGGAAGATATGAGGAATCAAGACTAGAATCTCATTAAATTGCATTTAGAGAATCATACTTTAAAAGGGGGAGAAATGTTTAAGTTTGACATTCCAAACTTTGAAGTTCAACAGCTAAAATTTTGAAGTTTGATGGCACAACAGAACATGTTTTTGTGACTGTTCATGGTAAGTTACATTTACATGTGTTCCTTTTAACATAGATTATGGGCCTTACCAACCCTGAAGGAAAAAAGAAATTCATTGCTGGTGCGTTTCCAAGTGCTTGTGGAAAAACTAACCTTGCCATGCTGCAACCAACTCTCCCTGGATGGAAGGTAGAATGTGTTGGTGATGACATTGCCTGGATGTGGTTTGACAAGGATGGCCAGCTACGTGCTATCAACCCAGAGAGTGGATTTTTTGGAGTTGCACCTGGCACTTCAAGAAAAACCAACCCAATTGCCATGAAGACCTTTGAGAAAGATACTGTTTTTACCAATGTTGCTGAAACTTCAGATGGTGACTTCTGGTGGGAGGGTGAGTTCTCAAAAAGTTTTTGTGAAAATTCCTTGAGGCATGGAGGGTGGTATACCAGGGGCTGATCCAGGGGAGGGGTGCAGAGATGTGCACCTACCCCCCCTGAGATAAATGATTTACAGTCTGTTATGGCTTTATTATCTACTTTTGGTGCTCAAGTCCCAAACATAAATGGTACCCCCTCCCTCAAAAATATCCTGAATTCACCCCTGTATACTGTATTCAAATCTTTGAAAGATGTACAGAAGACTGAAAGAGATGACAATGTGGGTTTTCCAAAGTGAAAATAAAGACACATGATGTGATGGTGCTTGCAACAGGGAAATTGCACTGTGTGTCCATGCAACTGGTATGTGCAATGTCACAGAAGTTCTACTTTTATGAGTGGACACGCATTTCCCCGTTGTAACCAGTGTTGCAGGCAATGCTTTAGGTAACATTGCATTGTGTGTCCAAGCCTTAAGATGAACGGACTACTGGCTCTGTAGGTAAATTTTCTAACATGCTAAAAAAATTTGTTAAATGCTCATTATGTCCTGTTATAGATATTGGGGTTACAAAAATATATATTTCTATGTTGATCTCACTGCATTTTTTGGTCTGGAACAACTGGTTTTGTTTTATTATACACCTTTCTTTTTTTCCTTGCCTATTGCAGTGCTGGAAGGATTTGCACGTGAAATATTTTTGAAATGTCAAGTTTTCATTTTGATTAGAAGTTTCATTGTTATCATTTACAACCAATGTAAACAATATTATGAAATAACTACGATATAATACATGTTGTGATTGGCTAATAACTATGTAATATAAGAAAATGGAACCATAGTTTCCATGGAAACATTATTTTAGTTTAAAAAAGCTTTAGTTTTTCTTGTGTTTTCCTAACATCCCGCATCTTGGTAAAACAGCATAGAACATGTAAATGCATTTTATAAGGCTTAATTTGTGAATGTTATATTATTCAGGTCTTGATCCACCTAAAGAGGGAGTAACAGTCAAGTCATGGCTCAATGAAGAAAACTGGACGCCTGAGTCAGGACACAAAGCTGCTCATCCCAACTCTAGATTTTGTGCTCCAAGTGACCACTGCCCCATCATGGACAAGGACTGGGAAAACCCAAAAGGTGTACCGATTAGTGCCATCTTGTTTGGTGGACGCCGTCCTGCTGGTGTGCCACTTGTCTACCAGTCTTTCAACTGGCAACATGGTGTGTTTGTTGCTTCTTCCTTGTCATCTGAAACCACTGCTGCTGCAGAATTTAAGGGCAAGAACATCATGAGAGACCCTTTTGCCATGAGGCCATTCTTTGGTTACAATTTTGGAAAGTATCTTGAGCACTGGCTTGGAATGGCGAATAAAACCAAGAAACCCCCTCTTATTTTCCATGTGAACTGGTTCCGTGTGGATGATAAAGGGGAATTCTTATGGCCAGGTAATTTTTCTTTTCATTGTCACCTAACCAGTTGATTTACAAGAAAAAGTATTGAAGTTGGATAGGCTTTCAGTACTACTAGGGAACTCTCTACTCATAGCAAGCTCAACAGTGACTTAAGAGTTGGATATCAAATCCTGTTTAATAATTTTTTGTTAACAAAGATTAAGAAAGGATTTGACTGATGACAGTGCAAGCACTGTATTCCTTTTTGTGTGTGATTAAGGTTGGCATTCTCAGGAATATAACTAAACAACTTAAAACAATGTTCTGACAAATAACTTGTTACAGTATCATCTTGAGACAATAATTCTTCTACAAATCTTTTACATGAATGATTTAAATGTACACACAATTCATATCAATCATTAATTAGAACTTCTACATTTAAAGGTTTTGGTGAAAACTGCCGTGTGTTGGAGTGGATATTGAAGCGTGTTGATGGTGAAGATGTTGCTGATGTTAGTCCTATTGGATACATACCCAAGAAAGGCTCTCTCAACATTGAAGGCCTTGGCGAAATTGACATGGATGAATTGTTCTCTATCCCTAAAGATTATTGGCTTGAGGAACTCCAGAACCTCCGTAAATACTGGGATGAACAGGTTGGAGAGGACCTTCCTGATCCTATTACGGATGAGTACAAGGCCCTTGAAAAACGTCTCAAGACTGCTGCATAAACTGTTGAATATGAATATCCCAAGGAACTGATTCAAATTTTAAAGCTGTATTTCTTAATTTTAAGGGTAAAAGAGAAATATTCTGGTGAATTTTCTGATCTTCAGGTGTTTTCCTAGGTGCCTTTTCAGTCTCAAGAGATGTATTTATACTAGAATGGCATATAATGTGACCAGAACAGTCTAGTCACTTCAATATTATATACATTATTATTATTATTGATATTATAAGGGATTATGTACAGCAGTATTAGATGATAATTTTATTTTTGTTTTGTTTTGGTTTGTTTTTTTTTTTGATTCTTTTCTTATCAAACTGTAGGATCCAGCCTAGTGGAGATAATTTTGGATCACAATACCTTGTGATCTTCTAAACATTTAGTTTTCTTTTCCTGTGACTTTGGACCCTGGGTGTCACCAAGTCCAAGTTATTGCAAAGGACAGGAAGATGATATTAGAGTGATTTTATTTAACCTGTGATGACTATTTAGTTCATACTAGTTGATAAAGAACAAAAGAAAACAAGGAGTTTAGAGTCTATTACTAACTGTTATGTGTACTATTTTTTAACGGGTTAAATAAAATCACTCTATCAAAAATGTTTAACCACACAAATAATGAATTGTCTTCAATATTTTTCTAGCAACAAACTTAAAATATTTTCACTTGGCTGGATTGTCTTTAAGTAATGGCACCAAACAATCTCTTCAGACAAATTAAAAAATAACAAAAAAAAAGGTCTAAAAAAACTGTAATAAGATATTAGTTTGTATGGCTAAATATTTTCTGTACCAAAATAATACAAAAAAAGTCAAATCAAGTAATTCTGATAAATGTTTCTATGCTGCATGATTTGATACTGTTATTAAAATATGATTTCGTGAAGAAATAGAAAACGTGCACGCATGCTGTGCAGTTATAAAGGATGCAGGTATGGGCAGAACACTCAAGAAGTGTTTATAGCACAAGGCATAGCCAAGTGCTTCAACACTTGAGTGTTCTGCGCATACCCGTGTGCTTTATGAGAGCACAGCACAGTGAGCAAGTTTTTTATTTCTTACATAAAATAAAATACAAAGGTGCAAATGTTTGTGCTGTGTGTGTTCTCATAAAACATGCACCTTGGCCAATCAGAAAGTGAGATTCTTAGATTATTATAATTTATTTTATTAGGCTTAGGTATGTTTTTCAAATTCCTCTTATTAGACAACATTAAGGTAACAGGGGGGACTCTGGGTAAAAGTATTGGGTTTGCTTGCCGTAAATTTTAAAAAGTACCCCCTTGAAGATGCCAGAAGTCTTGCAAAAAAGACATGCCTGCACAATTTTTAACCCTTAAGAGATGCCAAACAGAAAGTAAAATGTCTAAAATATAGAGTACTCAAGTGATGACATCATAACTTTTTTTTCACTATCATATTTTGGATCCCAATTTCAATAGACAATCAAAAAAGATGTTAACACACCAAATTTGATGAGAATCGGTTGAATGGGACCTGAGATATGTCCACCTGAATATATAATGTCCCCATACAAATCTCTGTATTTTTGACTTGGTTGATTATGTAATGAACTAAGTCAAAAATACAGAGATTTGTATGGAGACATATATTCAGGTGGATATATCTTGGGTTCAATTCAACCAATTCTCATCAAATTTGGTGTAACATCTTTTTTGATTGTCTATCAAAACTGGAATTTGAAAATTGTTAAAGTGCAAATTTATATTTTTTGTGACATCACACTTGAGTACTTTATTAATGACTGAGTTTGTAGACATGCATCAAAAGCTGTCCACCCTTGAAGGCTTGTGAAATCCAAAAAAAAAGATGGGCTATTCCATTTTTAATACCCTAAAAAGATACCAAATAATGCCAAGATTCTAAATTCCAATTTTAACATCCTAAAGGATAAATTGCTGATTTTTACCTCTAAGAGAGATGAGCATACCTGATACTTTTACCCCCAAGCCCCAGGCTGTTTACATTGTTAACGTTAAGAATAAGCATTAAAAGTTCCTCAAGTTATTGACATGATATAATTATACATTGAATTTTTGGGAAAAATTCATAATTTTGTAGATTAATGGAAAAAGTGATGAGAGTTGGTAATATAATTGGGTAATAGTGGTTTTTATTAGCCTGTGAAATACACTTTAGTGTATTACGCTTTATTACACTTACAGTTCTTTTGTTTTTCGTTGTCTGACTATTACACTCTAATTAGTACACTTTGTTTTACGGGTTAATGAAAACCACTCTACTAGTGCACAAGTCTTGTGGTGAGTTGTTTTGAATCTCAAATAGTATTAAAATAATTCCATAAAGTTGTTTTTCTTACTGTCGTTCTATGGAGTACAAACACCAAGTCCATGATATAAAATCAAGCTATTACTGCCTTATGTTTTAGAGCAGTTTTCATACAAGTGGCAAGCATATGGCATGATTTGCACCACATACACACTACAGCATGCCATAACACTAAAATTGTTTCCCATTCTTTTTGTGTAAATCATCCAATCCGCAATGTGTAGTTACGGCTATGGTAAAGTATGGTACCGCTACGGTATGGCTAAGAATTTGCTGTGTCATTTCTCACTCATAAAATCCACTTCATTAGGAAACAGCCAGAAGAAGACTTCTGGTAAGTAATCAATTCAACCTTTATGATCCAGGGGCAGGCTCCTGAGTCATTTCACACAACTACTACACAGAAGAGAGCATGCATCTGGAGCTTGCTGCATGGTGTGGTCATGCTCCCTGATATAACCAGTTTAATGTCAGGGAGGGACAGAAGTTTTTTTTGCAACCCCCCCCCCCCCTTGCAGTTTACTGACCACTATCAAATTACTGACCAACACCTTTCAGCATTTTGTGTTTAGACAACTGAAGAACCCAACTGAAAATATGACAGTTTGCAAGTATTATTTATTCAATATAAAAGTTAAGCAAAATCACAAATACAAATCACTATACTAGAAAACTTATAAAAAAAACAACTTTCAGAAAAAAATAATTTTGCCTACAAAAAGAAATGAAAAGAGATAAATTCAGGAATATAATCATAAGGATTTTACAATTTGGATGATAATATTTCTATTAAAAACAATACTTAATACAGGATAATTCTTAGACATATGGTCATAATCTTACAAAATCAAAGTTAAAATATTTTTTCAGAATTAAAATAAGGTCTACACTTCCTTAACACAAGAAACAAGAAGTTTTAAAGTTTTTGTCACCCATCTGACAATATTCTCAGTATTGATTCTACATGAAGTGAGCTGTTGAATTGACAACAATGATCAGAGTGCGACATCAGGAGCCATTCATGCTTGTAATTATGCTGCTACATGAGAACTAACATTTTAAATAATTTTATATAAAATCCAATTTGGTAAAACAGTGATGCTTTTCAAAATCAATTTATGTATACATTTGATGACTCATGTGACATCACAGTCATTAGCATATACTAATTCACTTAATGTTGTCACTGAAAAAGCCTAAAGCCTAAAGCTTTGAGAGTGGGATCATGAAATGTTTTTCACCTCCACATTACAATAAGAAACTCACTGTCTTGCAAATTCTACAACTTGGACGTAAATTATATTCCTTAATTCTTAGATGGCCTAGAGTGAAGTTTGTTGGTAAACAAAAGATATATAAACACCTTTAGGCTTTAAGCGACAACGTTAATTGAATTAGCTATATTTGACAAGGCTAAACCTTTATAACTTAAAGATGCTGCACTTGAACTATGGAATTTTTCTGGTCATTCAACAGCTCACCTCAATAATCAGGACTGAGAACATAGCCTGTGTACAGCTGTTTCCCATCCCTCCACACAGGCTGTGAGAATATTGCCAGATGGGTGATGGGCAGAGATGATGAGGGCTTGAGCATTTCATCTTTCAATGCTGTCAGAATCTTTAAAATTTTTTTTCGTTTCTTTCTTTTTTTTCTGATTGGAAGCCCGTATGAATATTTTCTAGAAACTAAAATTATTGAAAAGTCTGCTTGCATTGTTTAAATAGTCCTTTTTGGAGCTGCATGAGCACTTTCATCACACATTGCAGGCAGACTTAAAAATGAAGCAATTTTGGGTAGAAGCACATAAAAAGCTTGTAGAAACTGCAAAATCAAAACTGATAAAATAAGGAAAATTTCTTGCACAGGAAAGTTAATTGTGGAATAGCACTGTTAAAGAAAAGTCTTTTATGATTTTTGGAAAATGGTTTGGAGGTTTTTTGCTTTGCGACTGACTAGATTCAGATTGTAGTACTGGATTATTTAAAAGAATAATTCAGTTTTGGAACACAAAATTGATTTGAAAATAAAATACTTTTATATGTCTATTATAACTTTTCTTTAAGAGCCTTATAAATACCCAACGTTTCAATTGCTCTGTGTAGTTGTTTACTCATACTGCCTGAAATAGCCTTGTTTTTGAATCTGTCTGCAACATTTGATAAAAGCTCTCGCGCATCTTGGAAAAAGACGTCTATTGGCAAGTGGATGGGTGGAAAATGCCAATTATAACAGTGGTTCATTCCAATTGTTGGAATATGGAAGCATTTTAAATTTATATGAGTAAGCAATGTAACAATCTCCTGGTATAATGTAGGGACCACTAAAGGGTCTTTTACACTCAGCAATTTTGACATGTGATTTGAGCCAAAATTTAATGACAACAGATTGTGCAAACGTTGCCACCAATACTTTAGATTTAGTGCAAAAATTTGTTTGGGTTGCAATAAATTTGTTATTGAAATCATTGCTCAAGTGACAAAATTGCTAACATAAACTAGCCTTAAGAAACTGATAGCAATGGTTGATAAGGTGCAGATTATTCACAGTAGCTGTCTGTTTGTACAGCATCAATCATACCATTAAATTAAATGTATTTATATGTACAATTACACATTTTTCAGCTAATTATTAAGTCCTGTGGCTTATTTAACACAGCATGCATTTTTAATTCTATCTGTTTTATCAACGCAAGGTTCTACATCAACACCTTTGAATGGCTAACATCATTGGTACTAACTAAATGATATGAACTGGTCTTCCTCAAGCCAATTCCATTAGTTTTAGAATTTTACTATAATTATTGCTAATATAGCTGTAAAAATATCAAAACGGAAAACGGCGAAACTTTCTTCTTTGTAAAGGGTAAAAGTACCTATAACACCTAAATGCTAAGTAAGCTATGAAACAAACACCTATTACAATCAAGGTATTCTTCACAAACTTTTTAATCCACCTTGTATTTTCTTCATGCTTGACCTTGGCTTTTATGTTACTAACTAATTTTGCTGTCTTTTCCTTTTTTTCTTGTCTTTGTCTTCTTCTTAGTTCAGCATTACTGTAAGGATATGGTGACTAAATGTAAGGGACTGGTCATTATTTATGGGGAAGGGGGGAGGGCTGGTGCAAATTGAAAATGTAATGCTCAATTTTTACTGACCCCCCTTTATAAACAACACAATTTATACTGGCCCCTCCCCTCTGCCCACACACATGTATTTTTGTTTGTTGTTGTTGCTGTCAATTTTAATTGCATAACAATGTTCGACCCCCTTTTTTCCTGCACAAAAATATGTGGCCCTCCCACTATTTGCACCAGCCCCCCCTATAAATAATGACCACTCCCTTATTCAATGCACAATGATGTATTTTTGTCAAAGAAAACATACACCTCTGATCAAATTCAACTTACAGCAGTTTAACAGTTTGGTTTGTCATGATCTTTTTTTCCCAAGTTGTTAAGGAAATTGCCTGACATTTCTATAGGATAGGTGGAGGGAAGATGTTTGTCTGAGAAAAACATTAAGTGATTGAGAAAAGTTTAATAAGAATCTATTTTGTCAAAAGCAATGACCTTTAAAAAGAATGCCAAGGCCTTCAATTCCAAGGGTTAAAACAATATTTTCATCTGAGTTTCACATTTAGCAGCTAATAATTCCTCAAACCAAAATAATATTTTTCTCTGACAAATGTGTTTCCTGCTGACTAGATGTTTTTTCCTCAACACTATTTTCCAACTTTGTGCATGTTGACCCAATAAACTGCAAGATAGTACCAAACATCTTTTGTTTTCAATGAAATTATAATAAACACTTTTTGCAAGTTTATTGTTGCATGTGTGCATCTAGTGCATGTGTGCATCTAGTGATACCTCAAACTCAGACCTGCTTATTTTGATTATTAAAAAAAGTCAGCGAAAACAAAAGATATTCAAATTCAGCACATACCATCATGCGGTTTATTGTCTCAACATGCACAAAGTTGGAAAATAGCGTTAAGGCAAAAAGGTCTACTAGAAATATCTGACAATTGGCATAACATGCAAACTCAACTGTTGCAACAATTGTGATAAACAGCATTGTAAGATGCTCGACCTGAAGCCCCAGCCCTGTATATCTTCAATGTTTTAATCAGAATTTGGCCAGTCACTTTATTTATTTGTAATTTAGACAACTTTTTCTTCACTTTCATTTCAACTTGAAAGTGAATAAAGTAAATAACAAGGACAGACCCCAATGTCCACCTTTGTAATGTAAGTTTTAACATACCACAGTTCCCAAGAAAAGATTCCAGAACTTTTAAAAGACTAAATTTAGCAATTTACACACTCAAAGTTAAGAAAAGTTTGTCATTTAAGAAGTTATTTTTTGCCATGTAACATATTGTGGAAAATTTTGCCAAGAAGAATCTTTCAACCAATTTGAAATCATTTCAATTTCAAGGACCTTTTGGCAACTTTTTTTTTTTATCTTCAAGGACTTTAATTGAAGTGCACTTAAAATGAATACTTTATTTCTACTTCTTTAATCTTTGTATTTTTACATGCAGTTGCACAGCCCTATGTAAAAGTCATCCCATTTTATTGCTAAAGAAGTTTACTGAATAAATGCTGCAGGATTGCATGTAATATTTAATAATGAAAATAATAGCTTGTTCACTTATAGTGAATGGAATGCAACACTTTGGGTGTTTTTGCCATTTCCCTTCATGATCATTGCAGTTGGCACATCATTTTGTGTCAAAGATTGTTTTCAGCTAAAATGTTCAAAGTTTTGAAGGATATTTCTTTTATTAGACCAATTTTTGTACCTTACCAACTAAATTATTTCCTATTATTATCACACTATTTTTGCAATTTGCATCAATGATTGACAGTAGTCTAATGGTTAATACCATATCACAACTTTTGTCTTGCTTGTAGCAATGAATACAGTGGTATTCATTGCTACAATGAATACCAGTGGTATTCATTGCAATATTTACCTTTCCTTACTTGTGCTTGGTTGAGTAACATCACCAGCTGCCTTCCCTTGGGTAAACTGTGAAAACATGATTTGATTAATAAAATGGCTAGTGAGCTGTTTTCCTAAGTCAGTTCACTGGTCAAATGCAAAGCTGCAAGGTTAAAAAAAAAAAAGACCAAACACAACAAAGAGTGTTTACATCCAAGCACAGAAAATAGGGTTGGAAAAAAGCTAGGCACAGCCATTTTTTCCTGTCTTCAAGGTAATTGGATAAGGATGAAACACTCTCTCAAGGGTTAGATATAACGGTTTTCCATCAACAACATTTGGAGAAAATTGAAGCAAGAGCTGTCAGACCAAATCTTATGCCAACAGACCTATTTAGCTTGGGAATAATGTTTTCCCTTTTCAGACCATGCGCCATTACTTTGGGTATTGTTTCTTTGTTTCTTGAGAAAATACATTAATATGGATGAGCCAAACAAAAGATCTTATTCTCAAGGGATTGACATGTGTGAAATGGGAAAACACTATGCCCAAGCTAAAAAGGTCTATTAGGATAAAATATTCAAACTGCTATCACTGTCATGACTTTGTTACTCATGTAATTTTTATGAGTTTGATAAAGGATTGTTCAAGTATGTACCTTGGACCTTTCATTGAATGCTTTAGGTTTGACCAGTGAACTGATGCACTGATGCATGGAAAGTGGTCAAAACATTACAAAAGAAATGGACCCTCTTTTTTATTTGCTGGTTTCTTGTTCTAGAATTGAGGGGCACTTTGGATAAATAAAATAGCTTGTTACTGTATCCTTCACTGCACATGAAAATTGTGTTCATGTGGTGCCCTTCAAGCTAAGAAAGCAGTGACCAGGAAAAGAAAAACAAAATGTGATCATATTCCAGTGATTATAGTTTTAGATTTTGACACATCCCAACTAAATCTATGAGCATGCAGGACATAGCTACCATCAGAATAGTGGAGATCAGAAAATGTGATTTGTAAAAAATTTTGACTTACAATGCTTTGTAATACCTTTCCTGCAGAATCTTGCACCTTTGAGTGAACTGTATGATCAGATTTCCGTGGATTTCTTCCAATACTGCCACCAATACTTTCAGCTGAAGGTTCACCCTTTGTGTGTTTGATCTTTTCTGCATTAACTATGCGTGCATAAGCTCCAGGTGCAGACTCCAAAACAGCACTTTCAGAGCTCTCAATTTCCATTGGTTTTGGGACTGGTTCTGGGATAATTGCCTGCTTGATTTTGATTGCATTCATTTTCTCTAGAGCTAGAGATGGTCCTGTCACAGCTGTCCTAGTAACCTCTGGCAAAGGTCTTGTAGGTTTTCTTTCTGTCTTTGATACGTTTTCACTTTTATCTACATCTTTTTCCCATACAGAATCACTTTTCTGCTTCACTGAACTTCCCTCTTCTACACTTGCATTGACAACTTCTTCCTTAACTAAATCTAGTTCTGTTTCCATGGTGATAATTCCCTTGCTGATTAGTTCCTGTTCCTTGGATTTTTCTGTTGAGTCTTCAAGTTTTTTACTGAGTTTTTCTTTGTCTTCCATCTTTCTGTTGTCCACTTCTCCCAAGGTCACCACGATTTGTTCAGTATCCAAGTCACATGTTTGGATACCAATGCTTTCTTTGCTAATTAATTCCATTTCTTGTGATTTTTTTGTAGCTTCTTCTATTTCATTACTTGGTTCTTCCATTTTGTTGCCATCATCCATCTTAGGTGTCTGTACAGCTTTTTCATCAACATATTGTCTTTCAATATCAGTTTTTCTTTTTTCTAACTCACTTCTTTCCATGTCAACTTTTTCCACATCTTTTGCGTTAAATTTTTGAGCACTCTCATCTGTTATCTTTTTTAAATCTCTTTTATCTTTCTCTATTTCATGGACAGGTTTTTTTGTTTCATCCATTCTTTTGTTCTGCTCTTTGGTCTTATCTGTAGCTAAGTCCCTTTCTTTTTCTAAGGTAACATTTTCTGCTTCTTTTTCTCTAACTTGAAAATTAGTCTCATCTATTGTTTTTGAAACATGAGCTTCAGGCCGAGTCTGTTGTTCTTTTCTATTTTCCATTTTCAAAGTAGCCTCTTCAATTATCTCCCTGTTTTCTCTTTTTGTATTATCATCATCCTCTTTAACTTCCACTAATTGTTCTACTTTTTCTTTTGGATACTCTACATTTTCTTGTTCACGGATGGATTTTTCCTTTCCTTTAATTATATTGTTGTCCTCTTCAGGCTCTCTAGCTGATAGTGATGATGATGATGATGAAGATGCAGAAAGATCAATGATTTCATCTTCACCATCACTTTCTTCAGATGAAATATTTTGTGCTTGAAAACCTTGATAAGAAGAAACTCCTGAAACAGTGGAAAAATATCCAATGCAATCAAAAAAAGAACAAAGAATGCTTAGTAATAAAGAAAATGAATCAAATTTTGCAGCTGTAAAATTATTGCAAAATTGCAAACTTATGAACAACTTCAAGAAATAGTTTGGCAATTGATAAAACTCTAAAAACAAGCAATTACTATCACAAAAAGGCAGATCAGCTGTTGGAGAATTGCCATACAATGTCTTACTAAAATCCCACATACATCCTAAACTTCCATCCAGCACTAAACAACACTCCACAAACACCCATGCACCAGGCAACATTCAAATGCAAAACAGAAAACCTTCACACCCTACTGGCAACCTTCTAGTGCAATTACCTTACTGACACCTTATAGGCTGTTTTAAATAACACAACTTATTTACAATGTTGTAAACACGGTGTAGTAATTGTGTAGAATAGCACCCCCATTAACATGTTGGTCAACTGTCGGCTGTTTAATGGTAGTTTTTCGGCCGTTTAACGGTAGTTAGTTGGCCGTTTAACGGTAATTTTTGGAAACCCTGACGGTAATTTGTTTGCTGCATTTTATTGGCTGTTAATAATTTTGTGGTTTTAACCTGTTGGTAACTTGTCGGTCAACTGTCAGTGACTTGTTGGCAAGTTATTGGTTAGATGTCGGCCGACAGTTGACCGACATGTTAACAGGGGTGCTATTCTACACAATTACCCATGGTGTAAGCAGGTTGCATGTGACAGTTGTAAGCAAAAGTTGTAAGCCAGCCTTATTGATAACATCCAAACACCTACTAACAAGCCACTATTGCACACCTGATACAGTTTACGATACTCAATATTCACAAACCTCTGCCAACACCCTTTTAGACATACATTAACCAGCACACTTTCAGCTTGCTTACAACAAAGTCCAAAAATTAGCACCTAGCAGTGTTTCATAATTTTGTTTGTAGCCAATTTCAAAACCAAAACCAACATACCCACAATTCAAATTCAACCAATCAACTATGCTCTTGTGCTGCTTACCAACATTATGGGGGAAAAATCTATCAAGCTTTTGTTGAGTTAGGCTCCAACCAAGACAAATGTCCAAAGATCAAATTGGAATTTAGAAGTTGGTTTTTGCAGAGGGAGGAAAAACAGATAGCCTGGAGAAAAACCCTTGAAGCACAAGTGAGAACCAACAAACAACTCTACACAAGATAGCAGGTCCAGGAATCAAACCTTTGACCCCAGGGGTGAGAGGCAGTGCATTAACAGCACACACCACCCATGCTTCCCTAAAAAAAGCCATCTTCCAGCTTGTATTCTCATTATCTATTAACCAGCCAATTCTTTACTCATTTATAGCCATTAAAAACTGTATCATTATTAAAATAAGCCAGAATACCTAAATTTTACTTTGTTTTGATTTACGGGTCTTGGATATGATGTTTTCATCTTTTCTCCTTTTTGCTCCACGTTTACCTTTACGAGTGTCTGGAGTAGCAGTGGTAGGCATCTCTTTAGGGGTTTCAGCAACAGATGATGGGCCCTCACTTGGAATATCTGGTAGACTTCGTTTTCTTTTTGGTGCAATGTTTGCCTCTTTGTCAACTGTTTTATCTACTTCAGGCCGCTTACGTGCTGGAACAGGTGGCGGTGTTTCGTCTTCTTCTGACTCTTCCTTTTCTCTGCAATCTTAAATACAAGAGTGAACTGTCAATAACAGAGCGCAATAACCTGTAGGTATTTTCTCCTAGCAATGTGTAAAAAAATTTAAATGTTAAACCCCCTCCCCCACCTACACTATGGGTAGATCATGGTAAAGGATTGGATGGCATACCTCTTTCTTCCAAGAACTTGTCAAGTGCCTCTTCATATACTTCTGGGAAAAGCATGTGTGTGCCTTCCAGAATGGCTGCATATGTGAACCGTAGCTGATCTGGAGTTTGAATTAGTCCCACCCTATAATGACGTATGTCTATCAGGGTCTTCTTGATATCAACACCATTAAGATCACGGGTTTTTTCAACCTGAAAAATGTGTTTATCTATTGTAATATTCTTTTTCAAATATTTTATTTTGGCATTTAGTGCAATACACCTATTAGTAAATAGCTTTTCACAACAACTGTTTCTGAAATGGGGTAGGGTGGGGGTGGTGGGAAAAATCATAAGGGGGTCAGGTGTACTTTTAGATGACAAGGGGTGCGTCATGATTGGTGCGTCATTTGGCTTCCAGTATTACCAGTCAGAGTAGAGACAATTAAAAATTATTCCACGAAATTGAGTCATACATGAGGTCATAGCTGTTGAGGCACGCAGCGCCGATGTGCACATAATGCAATTTATACTGAATGTTTTGTTTTTTGTGAAACTTTGATTTTGCTGTAATAAGAAGTATAGACCTAATTCGCTTGGGCATATTTGTTTTCCCAATAGAAGTCACGTGTCATTCCTTTGGGACTTTTCCTTTGTTTAATGGTAATGCTTGAGAAGATACATTAATATGGATAAACCT
>JAAAQI020121920.1:0-15611 GCA_011800005.2 Stichodactyla mertensii
TTCATCATTTGTCTATCTGAAAGTATTCATAACCAAGATATTCTACAGGGGCATAATCGTTGTTTATAAAACAAATATTTCATCATATTACAGCCAATGAAAAATCGACTTTTGATTAGTTTCCTTTCGTCGTTTGTCGACTTTAAAATGTTCATTATTAATAAATTTCACAACTCAGTTAAAATATTCGCGTCCGACCTTTATGGGCATAAAATGGCTCGCCTCCGGCTCGCCCATAAAGGTCTACCGCTCATATTTTAACTATCACTTAAAAACTGGCGTCAAATCACCTCAGATCCCTGGATTTTACAGCCTACTCAGGATTATAGATTAGAGTTCGGATCAAAACCTTTTCAGATCCGACCTTCGAAAAGGCTCCTTTTTTTTCAAGTGCAGAAAACATTGCAATAGACGAGGATTGATAAGGGTGCTATGATAGAAGCAACTCATTGTCATGGTGAATTCTTCTCGAACATTTTCTGGTACCTAAGAAAAACAGGTGATTTGAGGGCAGTAATGAATCTAAAACCTCTTAATTGTTCCAAAGATTCATTTCAAGATGGAAATCGTTGAAAATGGCAAAACAGTTTAATCAAGCCAGGGGATCACATGAGTTCGATTGATCTTAAAGATGCTTATTTTTTAGCGTGCCCATTCAATAACGATCAAAAATTACTACGATTTATTTGGCAAGAGCGTCTCTATAAGTTCGTTTGTTGACCTTTTGGCTATAGTTTGGTCCCTTGGGTCTTTACGAAGATACTGAAACCAGTCTATGCACATCTTGGAACAAAGGGTATTAAAACGTTTTATTATATCGATGACACTTTAGTTGTGCGTTAGCTCGTCCATGGACGAGTGTACAGAACACAGTCGTATTATAGTGGAAGTATACTAGCCTGTGTTTTCAGGTGAACTTCTCCAAGTCTCAGCTTAAACCCTCAAACGAGATTATTGTTTGTTTCTTTTTAATAAATTCGATTTCGTTTACAATCTCTTTACCTGAGATAAAGTTGAGAAAGTGATCAGCGTATGTTTGGTTCTTCGTCATTTAAATACAAACCCAAGTATTCGACATGTAGCCCTGGTGTCTGGCAATTTGGTTTCATCTTTTCAAGCAGTCAAGTATTTACAGCATTTTTAAAGATCCATCGAATCATGTAAGTCCAGTGATATTTCACTGGCGGCTTGTTACGACGATGTCGTCGTTCTTTCTTATTAGTCAAGAACGATCTGTCGTGGGTGATTGAAAATGTGAGCCGTTATAATGGTAGACCTATTCGGACGCCCCCGTTCTATCACATTATTGAATGCGACGCGAGTCCCGACAGTTGGATGACACATTTCAATGGGAGGTTTTCGAGTGGCCACTGGAGCCGTGAGGAATCGGAAAACCATATCAATTCAGTACTCTGGAAATCCTCGCTGCATTTTTTGCGTAATTAATGTCTGACAAACGACTGCCGTGAGCTATGTCAACAAGATGGGCGGTATTCCTGTGTCTTTACTGAATAGTCTATCAGGAGAATAGACCTTATTCGCTTGGGCGTATTTGTTTTCCCAATACAGGTCACGTGTCATTCCTTTGGGACTTTTTCCTTTCTTTAATGGTAACGCTTGAGAAGATACATTAATATGGATAAACCTCAAACAAAGAATTGTATTCCCAAGAGGTCTGAATTGGGAAAACATTACGCCCAAGCGAATGAAGTCTATATTAGCGTCACTGCCCAACACATTCCTGGGCGCAATAATATTAACGCTGACTTTTGTTCACGCATTTTCAACGACCGAACTGAGTGGAGTCTTGACCCTACGATTTTGAGTTGTTGATCAAGTGGCTGATAAGCCCGAGGTGGACCTTTTTGCGTCACGCCTTAAAAATAAATTGCCTAAGTATGTTTCGTGGCATCCTGATCCCGAAGCCTTTGCCACAAATGCATTTACGCTGTGCTGGACTGACATAAGTTGTTCCATTTTACCCCGTTTAGTCTTCTTCAAGAGTGTTTACAAAAGTGAAACAGGACCAGGTATCATGTGTTCTACTCATTGCACCATTTTGGAAGGCGCAAATCTGGTACCCGATGTTGCCGAATCTCCTAATCGAGCGTCCAATTCTCCGAGTATATACGGAGCAATTATGACCTCATGTCTTACCCACCCAAAGCTCAGCGGCTTTTATCCCTCCCATGCATTATCCTTCAAGGTAAGTTACCTCTTGTCTAATTTTGAATTTTTCTTTATGGCAGAGGTTGCATCTTTTACTTGAACTGTTGTAAGGTGAGCTTGACCTAAATTGTCATCATGCACTTAACAAACGTAATGAACATGAGTCGTCACAGAAACAAAGCATTGCTACATAACAGCTGAACGTTAGATTTAAACTTACCGCCACATTAATTATGTAAATTTTCTGGTATATCTATGGTTATGAGCATTCTTGTCGGGATGGAAGTGTAGTCTCCTTGTTTTTTCTCATTTTAATATATACTCCGCTCTACTTTTATGTATCGAGCACTGTACCACGGAAAAATCGAAACATAGCGGACTTCTTATATTTTAAATATAGCTTTTTTTTAATATTTATTAAGGCATAATTTTAATCATAACTTTATTCATAACAATAATATGTAATTTTAACTGAACTGAATTTTACAATTAATAAAGGATATGAATGTTTCTGCGTCTTAATTAATAATAGGCCTTTTGCAGCTAACAGTCACATGATGATGTATCACTTCAATAGCGAATGAATTGAGCTCACAATCCCTTTGGGAAGGTTCTACTAGAAGGCAAACAAACTATAAAATGCCTAATATCTTGAGATCAAAAGCGTGTTATGAATATATACCTATGGGAGGCCATGTGGTGCAAAATTGAAAGCTGGTGAAATCTTATCACGATCAACGAAATGCAATCAAGCTCAAGCTCTGTAACTATCACATTCAACACAATTCATTCAAGATCAACGATTCTGTTCGAGCTCAAGCTGGTGAAATGTTATCAAAATCAACCAAAATGCGATCAAGCTCAAGCCCTTGTTACTATCACATTCAACACAATTCATTCAAGATCAACGATTCTGTTCGAGCTCAAGCTGGTGAAATGTTATCAAAATCAACCAAAATGCGATCAAGCTCAAGCCCTTGTTACTATCACATTCAACACAATTCATTCAAGATCAACGATTCTGTTCAAGCTCAAGCTGGTGAAATGTTATCAAGATTCAACCAAAATGCACATTTTAAAAAGACGCCTTGCGTGACCACTTACGAAAACCTGTTGAACTATCTGTCACATTAGTTATTTACCTCCGAAGATCTCGTGTAAAGAATTCTTACTAGCCAGAGGTACGGCTGTAGTCCTTTTCAATTTTTTTCGCTCTCGCTCCCTCTCGCGGCGCTCGCTCCAAAACAAACAGAGAGAGAGGGAGGTCGTGGACTTGTCGCAAGTCTAGATTATTGAAAAATGGTAAGTAAAAGTGCTTCACAAGCACATTTTAGACGAGAAGCCTCGTGACCACCTTACGATAACCTTAAGATAAAGGTGAAGTGTAGTTATAAACTGAGTTTTTATAACTGGAACCGCATCGAATATTTCCTATGTTCAATTCGATTTGTCGAATTGCTTTATATTCATCTAAGGACCGAGAAGTTCTGATAAATTCGCGACCCAGGCAAGTCTGGGGCTTGTCGAAAAACTGCTATTTGGCTTTCGTCAAGCAAACCTTCGTACGGTACGACGATAACCGAAAGCGATCGCAACCATGAATAACTATGATTTTAAAGAATACGCAGACTCACATGCTGATACCAATGCACAGTGTAATCTATGTGCCTTGAAAGATCTATTATTCTTCCACGTGATATCGTTAAAAATAGCAATCCATGGCATATGTCAAAGACCGCCAAACTGTGCCATGAGTTTTCGAAACTGTGTTTAATCCAGTCTCATATTTCGTCAATATAAAACAGGTCGATCAATACATCTATCAGGTTTCAGATCAGAATAATTTCATCCTATAGAAGACATAAACCTATCTAGTCTGTCCAAATCCTTTTTCAATAAATAATGATGGTACAGTATATGTGTTTTACGTTTAATACTGATAATCGATTGCGGCCTTCCAGAATAGGTTGCCCCTTTCGAATTTGAGTCTTTGGAACGCACTGCCAGGAAGTCTCAGAAACAATAATGACTTTTATGCTTTTAAGACTTATACTATAAAGAGTTTCTTACCAAAGAATTTTTTTACTTAAGGTTTAATTAGTGGTATATTAATTCTAGGTATATTTTCCTATTTATATTTATAGTTAGATCTTACTAGTCCTTATTCATATTTATCTACATATGCAAGTGTCTATGTGTACATATACACAAAAGTTTCTATGTGTACAGGTTGACATACATGACCTGTTCATATACAAGTGTCTACGTGTACATATACACTAAAGTGTCTATATGTATAGGGTGTATATGTGTATATGGTGGGTGCCTGAGACATACATGACATGTCCATGTACAAATGTCTATGTGTACATATACACAATTGTATATGGACATATGGGTGTACATATACAAATCTATAGGATTCAGGATAGGGATATACATACCATAAGATGACTCCTAATCAGTTGAATAAGCATGTATGTGACATTTCTTGTAGTCTAAATGTCTTTTTTTTTCGGTAGACAACGTTAATGACATTTAACACAACAAAAAATGATATGTGAGTTTATTATTTTTTTAAAAAATTTAAGGTGATTCCTCGGTTTTGCATCGCGCATCTTTTCTGCGTATCAGTAAAGTACAACTTTATCCGTCCATATCTGCCTCCTATTTATCAAATTAGCAAGCTAAGTTGGTCTACAAGTAAATATATTATCATTTATCATTTTCTTGTGTTAATGAGGAAAAATCCACATCGAAATGATGAAAAACATTGCCAAAGTTTGACTTTTTATGATGTTTGACGAATTCTGATATTTTCTGATACTCAAGAAGGTAATCGCAACATGCGAATGTGTTGGTGCCATGTTGCTTGCGCTTATGCTTGCGTCGCTAGTGAGAACCAGGCTTAACCCATTGTCGGTTTCAGTTCAATCATCGGGAAAAAAGAGATTGATTGTAGACTTACGTCACATCAATTTGCATGTTTAAAAACATAAGTTCAAGTGCGAAGATCTTTCTACTTTACGAGAAATTTCAAATTTGGGTTTCTACTTTTTTACCTCTGACCCTAAATCTGGATATCATCATCTGGACATTTTCGCAGAGCATCGAAAGTTTCTTTCCTTTTAATTTAGTTGGAATTTGAACAGATCCCACCCAAGATACTTTCATTTTACTGTGTTACCTTTTGGTCTCTCTTCCGCTCCTTTCATTTTCACCAAGCTTTTGAGGCCTGTAGTCAAGTATTGGAGGTCCAAAGGGATCCCTATTGTGCTTTATTTCGATCACGTTATTCGTGGGTCTGGCACTTTTCAATCGGCTTCAGCTTATTGCGACGTTGTCCGTTCTACGCTGTTAAAGCTTGGTTTTGTCATCAATGAAGAAAAATCCTCCTGGGTGCCATCCCGTGTTATCACCTGGCTAGGCTGTGTTATTGATTCTAATTCTGGGACCATTTGTGCGACCCAGAGAAGGATTGATAAACTGCAGGATCTCTTGGATGATCTATGTCTGAAAATAGAACGAGCTCCGAATGAAGTTTGTTTCGTTCATGTCAAATCCATTGCGTCGATAGTGGGTGGGATTATTTCACTTACCGTGTGTTGTGGAAATGTAACATGTATCATGACTCGTTATTTGCATTTTGTTGATAATTCCAGAGGCCATTGGAATTCCCTGGTTCCTTTAGACATTCCAGCTCAACGTGAGCTTCAATTCTGGAAGTCCAATTTAAGGAGTCTGAACATGGCATCTTTTTGGGAGACTCCTTCCATTCCCCTCAAGGCAGTCTATTCTGATGCCTCAGATTTGGGTTGCGGAGCGTATGTTAGCTTCGATGATCGTGCTTTCCAAGCGAACTGGTCAGCGTCCCAATCGACCAAGTCTTCTTCCTGGAGGGAGTTGTGCGCTGTTCATTTGGCCTTGTCCTCTTACATACACATAGTCAAGAGGCAAAGGGTAGCCTGGTATTCTGATAACCAGAATGTGGTTAGTATAATCGAATGTGGAAGCAAGGTGAGGGAATTCGAACTTCAAGACTTAGCTTTGGACATTTTCTTATTGTGTTTCAAGAACGAGGTACATTGTACGTCTCACTTCCTACTGGATCCCATGGGAACAGAACACTGTGACTGATTGGATCAGTCGAATCATTGACTTTGATGACTATACAGTTAAGGACGAAGTATTTTGTTTATTGGACGAAATGTGGGGTCCTCATACCATTGATCGTTTTGCTTGTTTCTATAATAGTAAGCTTTCAAGATTCAACTCCAGATATTTTCAGCCCGGGTCGGAAGCAGTGGACGCTTTTCAACAGAATTGGCATTTTGACCTGAATTGGCTAGTTCCCCCTATTTCCATGATTGGCAAAGTTATTGCTCATATGAGCTCTTGGGGGGCTCATGGGACATTACTGGTTCCCCTGTGGAGATCTGCCTATTTTTGGGTTCTCTTATGTGAAGATGGAGTTCACTGGAATTCATTTATCCACGATTGGGTTATACTATCGGGTTTTTCCGACGTGTTCGTCAAGGGGTAGAACCAACAGCAGTCTTCTGGGTTCTAATCCCATTCTTTCCCCAGTGACTGCATTGTTTATTGATTTTGGGATTCCCTCCAGAGTGGCGAATTGAAATGAATATTGTACCAGTTCAACGCATGGTTGTTCTGTTTGCCATTCATTCTCATAAACAAGTTTTCATGGGTAAGTTGTCCCTTTCATTTTTGATCTTGGGAAGCCCTACTTTTCAATTCTATTTATTCTTGCACAGTTGTGTCTGATTTGTCTGATGCGGTTTAGGCCTTGTCGGCCATGGGAGAGTTTTAGGCCCTGTCGGCCAAGATGAAGTTTAAGCCCTGGTGGCGTTTAATATAGTTCATATAGGCCCTGTCGGCCATAACCTAGTTAGACCTGGTTGTGACATTTATGTTCTCCAATTAGGCACTGTCGGCCTTGATGTAATGAAAGTCCCAGTTGGCAGTGGACGGGGTGGCCGCCCCACTCATTAGCCTTATGGTATGCAATCAAAGCCCGTCGTAGCTTCTCTCTCAGACTTGACATCTTGACACTCGGACAGGTGTGGTTGGCCTTTTTTAATTCGATTTACGTGTTGTTCATTCATTTGTTTCAGATGTGTTCAAGAATGGCTTTTGGGTAGAGGCAGAGACCATGACCAATCCTGACCTTTGAAACTCTTATTAGGAAAAAATGAGAAGAAGACATTGTTTATATACTCGGTTGAAAAATCTTCAAATGGGTTGCACATGCATTACCATGTAAATGAGAACATAAAGTATAATAATAATTAAAATGCAATAGTCACAAGGCAATAATCGATTGTGGGACTGAGTACAATTGAATGAATGAATGAATGAATGAATGAATGAATGAATGAATGAATGAATGAATGAATGAATGAATGAATGAACGAATGAATTGAATGAATGAATGAATTGAATGAATAGATGGATGAATGGATAGCAGAGTGAATGTGGGTATGTGAGTGAGTGGATGAATTGAAAAATCACGAAATGAAGGAATGCTTGATTACAAAAATTAATTGAGTGTTTTGGGCTGTTTCCTTTTCTGGCCACTATGAAGTAGGAACTGGCATGATTGTGTCTGTGCTTTCGACAGATGCACATCTTTGCTTGCTGGTTTGAGGGCAAGTCAAATAAGCCAACTCTATACAGAATTAGCTTATGCTTAGACTTCAGACATTAGTAGTTTATTTCACACGTATACTAGGATAAATCATACATTACAAAGAATAAGTATATATAAATAAAAATATATACAGAATTACCTTATGGTCTTCAAAAACTACCAATTTTGAAAGGTCGGCGAGTTTCTTAAATGATCAGATATATGTCAGCTTCAGCTTTGCACTCCAGTAGGTTTAGAATTAGAAAAGCACTTCCGTCCACAATCCGATTTGCATTTTTGTGAAAATGAATATTTGACCTCCATTCTGGAAGAGGAGATTGAAGGCCAATTTGCTCTTTCCCCTCCCCAGATAATGTTTGTAGTACAGGTGGACTGGGACCTAGTCAAATACATCGTAAGCTAAGATGGAAGCAACAGATAAAATGTATGTTTTTAGGACTAAAACTTCTAGAAACGGAAGCTAAAATTTCAAAAATCATTTTCGTTTAAATCTAACAAGAATTGCAAAAGTAAGAAGGATGCAAACAACGGCAGACAACAAAAGATCGAATGTCCTAACCTTAATTGAGCAACAAGGTACAATCGACTTTCAAAAAAAATCCTTAAAGGGTAGAACGATGAATGAGGGTACTGCAGATGGTGAAGTAAAAAACAACTATGGATTTTGTCAACACTAACTTGCGACAGTGCCGAAGTAATGTTTCAAAGCCGACAATGAGGACTAGACAAGGTTTTCTAATACTCATTTATTATTCACGAGGTAACCAGCCAACCACAGGGCTGTAATTCGGGTCACATGATGTTACTGGAAACCCGGTCCAGTCGAATCTAAAGCCGGGGAGGGTAATGAAATCATCAGGGAAGAGCTGGGGCTGAAGTCTAAGGACTGAAGTAATTTTGATCCAGTTGTAGGACTGAATTAAGTTTGACCCAGTCCAAGGACTAGAACAAAATTAATTTATTCAAACGACTGGATCAAAATTATCCGAATCTTTGTACTTCAGCCGATAGTACTCACCGCGGGTCGCTGAAGATGATATGGAATTGGAATCTCTGATCAAGAAACCCCAATACCAACCAGGGCCTTTAAGCACTTCACCCGCATGCACCGAACAATTTTGGCTCTGATGCGAAAGGTTCTTTATTTTTTGGTCACGATTTTCCGTGTATATAATTTATAAACAGTGATTGATATGATGTTCGCACATGCGCAAAAATTGTGTTTCTTATTTTAAACCAAAAAACCCGTTATCGTTTAATTAATAGATTCTCACGAATAATTAATGAATACCAGAAGTCGTACTAGGAGTTTAAACCCCGTCTAGTCCTCATTGTCGGCTTTGAAGCATTACTTCCAGTCCGAATCGAAGGCTTTGGAAAGACGTCTTAAGCTCAATTATTCGTGAGGAATCTTTTGATTAAAATGATTAAGGTTTTTCGGCTTAAAAAAAACTTAAAGCTGGGGAATTGCTGCTCATGCGTGAAAAGCTAAGAAGGTCACTGTTTATGCATCCCACACAGAAAATCGCAAGTGAAAAATACACTAGCGTTGCCGAACACTCACTCGCCACATGCGGGTGTGGCTGTAGGCTCTGGTTGGCATTAGGGCTTCAGCCACCCGGGAGTACCATGGCACTGGTCATGCGATCAGGCTAGAGTACTTTGAAACTCATTGTACTCCTCGGCCAATGGCACAGCTGTTCCAGTGTCCATGGACTTGAAATAATCTCAAGTCCAAGGGCTGTAAATCTTTTTTCTTTTTCGGTCCTTGGACTTGAAATTTTATCAATTTCATGGACACTGGAAAAGATTTACAGTAGGCTCAGGAGTACTATCCCGGGGTTTCAAGGTTCATCGCGTGACCTGATTCTAAGCATGTGGCGGACTGGTTGCCTCGTGAATGATTAATTAGTTTGAGAAAGTAATCATTTGCCACTCGAACCGAAACCAAACTTTAGAAGGCTGCTACTTTTTCAAATCTGGTGCACTGCAAATTTTATTGTTGTTTATAATAAACCAACATTAGTACTCTCAGACCGCATTAGTGATCAGCTTCATCTACATGCCACATTTTTAAAATCGGCTTTAAAAAAACCGCCACCGCGGAGCTGGGGGGGGGGGGGGCTTTTCTTTTCTTCAATATGTTTAATTTTCAAATGCCAGCCCCCCCCCCTCCCACTTTTCAATATGCTCCGCGGTCCCTGAAAAATGAACATTTTCGAGTTTTTGAAAACTCGGTTTCACGTTATCTAACGTTTTTATGCCCTTGCTTTTTAAGTAGACATAATTTTGTCAGGGTATTATTGTTGAAGTAACTAGAATAATATATCTTCAAAATGAAAAATTAAGGAAGTAGGAAAAGTTGTTCTTGTTGTACGGCGCCATAAATTTGCAACTATTTTGATCTATTTTTAGTGCCAGAAACTGGATCCAAGGCTCAAATTTGAAGTACTCGAAAAAATTCTAAAAATGATTTTTTACCAAAACAAAATGCATTTTTTAAACATCAAAGGCGAGGTCTATCTTATGACGGAATATAACGGGGGCAGGATCGACATTTGAAACGAAAATCAGTGGTAGGTTTTTACAGAGACAGCCTCTAAAAACCGTCCGTTGCAGTTTGAAATTATCGCTTTCAAATCATCTTACAACCTATAGCTTGAAGTTTTTGTTCAGGTTCTTGTTCTAAGGGTGCTACATCACAGAAGTCTATTTCGCGGGATGAGTGTACCTCATTCTTGCTGCTAGCCACCTGATCGTTATTGCTAACTTACAACAACAAATCTCCTCTTAAACATCTTTTTGGATTTGCTGGACTTGATTAGTTGAACATCCGTTTGAGTACAACTCATCTGGTGTTTTGATGGCTTCATACGATTTCGCATTCTTGGCGCGAGATGAACGGCATTTCCCTTGTAGTTCCTCTACCTCGGTTTTGAATACGACATACTTCTTATACAATCCCTCGATTTTCCTAAAACATCGCTTGCAAACTTTACAAGATTCGATTGATAAATTAACACGTAGTCAATAAGATGTTCAAGTTTTTCTTTAGACTTAAATTAAGGCGTAATATTCACTAAGATTAATAATTCAAAGTAAAACTTATTTTTAACGTATTTAAATAATTCAGCATTATGAGCAGAAAAGTACTTCCTAACTTAAAACCGACCGTTGCAATTTGAAATTACCGCCTTAAAACCATCAGACAACCTATAGCCAACGATTATGCAGGGCTCGGTTTTGTAATACATGTATTGAGCCTGTTTTAAGGTAAGACTAAAGTTTTCATCTCATATATATGGATTAATGTACATAATGCCGTTATTTTAGCTTTTGAACTTGGTTGAGTTCGTCAGTGCAGCAATTCGCCCCTAAGAACCTTGTAAAAGACGTACGCATATTAAAGCTTAATAATTTATCTGAATGCTTATGTTTAACGTAATAGCATTTGGAGCGGAAAAGTACTTCCTAACTGACCGTTGCAATTTGAAATTGCCGCCTTCAATTCACCAGACAACCTAGCTATAGCCAATGAGTATGCAGGCTGGGTTTAACCAATCCTAACTACCCTAGTTTGACTGACAGCTAGTTTGGATGAGTGGTGATGTCGTGTCTGATTTACAAGGCGAAGGCCAGTGATTGTAGATCACATTACAACATCAACATGCACGAATATTGTAAAAGTATTTATTCATAATAATTCGAAAAATAATATTCATTCTAATAACATTATAAAACTACCAGCAATAGTGAGGCGATTTCCTAAATTCACGCACTTCGCCGATGAATCTCCGTCGCTTTAAACTTGTTCGTATTTAGTGCGATTATTGGGGTGATGTTTCTACAACACTGGCTAATAACAACCTCAATTACAGGAAATTTGCGCCAGCAGTTTTTACTTCACAAGATATTTTTGATCCCCCCATGGATTTACGTCACTGATTTGTACAGCACACGGATACGGAGCCAGTGGAGTCACATATATTTTTAGACCAACCAATTGCACCATTACTAATCTTTAGAATCAATGTTCATTAGATTTACAGATCCACTCATAGACTCGTCAATCAGTGCACCTTAAAGTGCTGTTAGTAGTAATGCATAGCAATTCAGGTGGTTCCATTTTCAGGGATCCTGCGCCTAGTTTTTTTACTTCCGGTGTGCAGGTCCAGGGATCCCGCACGTCGTTTTTTTTTATGGATTGATTATGATTTTTCTTGGTAGGTCCGGAAGCAGGGAGGAGGGGAAAGGCGAGGGATAAATAGAGGGGACGAGACCTTATGGGGAAATAGAAATATGGAACAGTTTCGAAAGCGTATGAAATTAGGGATGAAGGTGATGCTCTACCACCTGCTTCAGGACCAGCGTGAGTGGTGGTATGTTATAGACAAATCCTATAGCAATAGATGCAGTTTATACGATTTGATCACCGATTTCAAGCTGGAAGACGTGATGAGGTTGTTCTCCTGCCTTTTGAGGGATCTTTATCATCCTGATTACCCCCTAGCTCAAATTCAAGACTTCGTTCAAGATCAATTGAAGAAGACGATGGAACAGTTGGAGTTGGAAGATAGGAATGAGGATCATTCGACGGAGTGGTATCTTGATCATTTGGTTGGGGAGAAGATGAAAGAGATTCATGAAGATTGTGAGCATTGTAAAAAGCAGTATGAGTGGGACTTTGAGATCACATGTGAGCGTCGATGTGGTTACGACGCCGAGTCGGGGTTTTGTCACTATGCACCCATGGAATGCCCATCCTGTACTTGGAATTCTTTAGAGAGGTGTATGTAATGACGTTGTTTGGAGAAGAAATTGGAACAAGTGGAATAAATTAAAACAACTTTATTCAGTTTCAAAACGACTCATGAGATGTTTCAGAAAAGTTTTCCTCTCCTCCCCACTACATTGTCCACATCGACAATGGAACGTTTTCCCATCTTCTTTTTCTAACCTTTCCCAGTCTGTATTTAAAGGAAAAGATTGAGGTCTTTTCTTGTTTCTCCTTCTCTCTATACATTCTTCCTCCCACACAGTGAACCAAGAAGAGGGGCTTTCCAGGTCTGGAAAAAATTAGGGAAAAAAAGAGAGAGAGACGAGCTAGAGTAAGAAAAAAGCGGATAGATTTGTTCTGGGCATTCCCAAGGACGGTATCTCTCTGAGGCCCTAGGTCGATAAGACAGATGAGGCATGAATTCTTCCGACAGGTGATACAGATGGTACCTAGGATCTTTCAGGTAATGAAAATGGGTGATGGGATCTTCGGTCCACCAACCTGGAGGGGGCTCTTTTTCCAAGAGTTGAGGTAGATGACTGATGACGTATCGGGTCAGATCGATAGGATCGCGTTGAGTCCATTCCGTCCAATTCCACAATCCCTAATCCACCAGCACGACTTTGAATCGTCCCACTTCCATAGGGCTGAGACGGTGTTCTAGGTATTGGATGATGTATTGGAACGTACAGTCTTTTAAGGCCTCGTAATTTTTGGTCACTTTCCCCTGTTCATCATACTGAATGAATTGGACTAAGGGTCTGAGCCTACGTAGAGTGTTGATGTGTTGAGCTTGAGCTTTTTTAGTTGGGGATCGTGTTTCCATGGCTACAACGAGATCAAATAGGTATTTATTAATACACCCAAGAAGGAGTACATAAGAAGAAGATTTTTTAATAAAAATATAGTATAGAGTGTTTTTCTTATTCCATATTCTTATAAAATGTTTTTCTAAAACAATGTTCAGTGTTCTTAATGAATGAGGATCACATCTTCATCATCCAGGACCACCAAATCATCCAAGCATAAGACTTCAGGTTCATGGAGAGTCACTTTGATAAAATAATCCACACCCGCTTCGTTGAATTCGGGGAATCGGCTGAATTGGGTCTTTCTGCGTCCAAAACGATACTCCCAAGTCCCAATGCCATTCACTTTTCGGCAATGGGGACATCGCATTTCTTGTCCTTGACGATGAAGGCGGTGATGATACGAATAGGAAAGCAAACATCGATAATGAATCGGTTGATAGCAGCAAGGCAGTTGACTTAAAATTTTAGTATAATGTTCTTTGCAGATGATGCACGCTCGATGGTCCGGATACGCCGCCTTGTGAGGGTTATTTTCCCAATGTTGACTTAAATAAGCTTCATATTCATCGACCATGTTGGCATAAAGCATCTGATTTCCAAAGAGAGATTTGACGTTATCCGTCAGAGCTTTCAGATGAGCCATCTTTTACCTTGTTCTTTTTCTCTTTCTTGTATACTCTATCCTGGGTGAGTTGGTGGTGCCAAGGCGAGAAGGGTCAGGGTTTATATTGCCTAGCGGATGACGTCATGGATCTCAGTTTAGGAAACCATATCTAGGGAAAGTCCCTGGAGGGGATTACCCTCACCCCTTTAGGAACCTCTATCTAGGGAAAGTCCCTGGAGGGGATTACCCCCCACCTCCTTTAGGAAAACTATAGGTAAATTCCCCGGAGGGGATTACCCCCCACCCCCTTTAGGAAAAAAATCTAGGTAAATTCCCTAGAGGGAATTACCCTTTAGGGGATTTTTACTGGGAAGTTCGATCCCAGAAGGGAGTACCCCCTGCGGGATTTTTCCCGGATCTATGGTTTCTTTGAGGTTCGGTGTGAGAAGATAAAAGCTAGAGCCCTAGCCACCGTGGTTCAGTCTGGATCACCCAAGCTATCATGGCCGAATTAAAGAAGAAGAAAGTTCAAAGACAATTGTTTGCTATCGAAGAAGAACCCGTACAAGAAAACTTGGAGCAACGAGCTATGGAAGTGGGAGCTGTTTTGGATATGGATGGGTTTAATGTGGAGGGTGAGTTTTGGTGCAAGGAATTAGGCTGGGCCTACACAACGGATTTTTAACCGGATAGTGTTCATTGCCATGCAAAGCGTGTATTGCTTTCATTTTACTTTTCCCAAACGTTCCAAAGATTTAAAGAAAAGAAGGATTTGGTGACGAGCCGATGGGTGGAAAGAAATTTACTCCGCATATGCTTTGACGCTTGGTGGTCAGAACAACTCCCCCTTTCACGTTTGGAAAGTGTTGTGAAGGCTCTAGCCCAGTCTCTTCCTCGCGGAAAGCAAAGGATTGGTTACAAAGGGGGATGCGTGGAGAAAAATTTGTTAAAGAAGTTAGGCTTTCCGAGTTTTAACTTGGAAGAATTGAACTGTCCCCGTCTGGAAGTGTTAAGGGAGGGGATGCCTCCCGTGGAAAGTTGTCACCAACACGACGTCCCTCCTTTGAGATTTAAAAACACTCATTGTGCTAAGATGGAAGTGCAATACTTCCGTTTATGGTTAGAAGGAGCCTTGCAAGATCGTATTGTGCGTGGCATCAGGATCACCAACCCGGGAGATGCTGCTGTCCTCATTGTTGTGTTTTGGTCTTTTCCTTAGCTCACTGTCTGGACATGATCGTGGATGGATGGCGTTATCACATCAATCTTCAGAAACTTGCCTCTCGGAATTATGTGACATTTAAAGGACAGACTTTGTATAGCCCCTGGTTTGGGTTATCGCATTATTTGTTTAAGTTATTTTATCAACAACGACCTCAAAGGTAAAACTCGAATCGAAATGGAATTGTCAATGTCAATAAAAACGTTTGGTGGCCAGAAATAGTTTGAAAAATAAAAGTTTTTTTAAAAAAAGTGTTTTATATATATATATATATATATATATAAGAGAAGATAAAATGAAGAGACAAGAATTCCTGTTACTCCGAGTTTCGTGCTCACGCACTCATCAGACAGTAT
>JAAAQI020121931.1:0-15606 GCA_011800005.2 Stichodactyla mertensii
TTTTTAAATATGATATTTTTAAGAACAGGGAGTCAATATTTTAAATGTCACGCAATATCTGCAAAAAGCCCATTGAATGATAGATAGTGAGTAGCGAAAAAGGTTTTCATTTTGTACTAAAAAAATTAAAATCAATAAATATTGGTATGAATTCGAAGGTAGTATGCTAGAAGGTTTCTACTAAAGCAATTAGACTACTCGTTCTCGTTTTCTATGAGTCAAACAGTCAACTCGGCGCGTAACTCGAACTCGTCGTCTAATTGTTAATTAATGAATGGTATAAAAATAGAGCTTGCAATGAGGATAGGGCACTGAAGTGCAGGGTCTTCATCTAGAAACATTTCAAAAGCATAAACAAAATAATAAAGACTGATAGGCTTTTTTTTTTCATACCAGACACTGTAGATTCTACCAGGATCTTCGGCCCACGCTAGCCTTCAAGTGTGCAGAGAAAATGCTCGCATAAATGGTGGGGCTAGAGACATGGACGCCATGAAAAAGCCATGAATAAGCCATGAATAGGGAATGCAACTTTGAGCTCAGCTGGTAAAGTTATAACAGCCAGCATTTGAAAGACCGTGCTAAGGTTAGTAAATAAGCAAATTTTCAGGGTCCTATAGCATTAATATCAGGGAAGTTACAGCGATTTAAATTTAGAAGGATTTGTATGTAAAACACAGCCACGGCCTGACCAGCCTCGTTTTCATGTTTTTGGCACATTTTAAATGCTTAAAACTCTGCAGCGATTTATCACTATATGCTTTTAAACCTTTGTACATTTACTAATTCACTGATGGTCTTTCATGTTAAGACAATATATTTCCTCAATTCATTAAGCTTTGGATTTATACAAATTCCCTGCAGCCATTTTTCATAAGGTCTGTTGTTCATATAAAAAAGTGTGAACCTTTTTCAAGGACTTTTATGGAAGAAATCTATAATGTTTTTCAAGGGAAAAAAGTAGGATAAAGAATCAACAACTTCTTAATATCGGAAACAGGGTTAATGCTAAAATGCTAAAATGCTCTCTGTCTCTAATAACTTTCAATTAACTTATTTCCTGATGTAATGTAGTTTAGTTAGGAAAGAAGTTTAGTCTTTTTCCATAATTTAATTAAGGTTTTCGGTAAGAGAATGCATTGAGGCACTAACACAATCGTACGATACTATTCTTGGAGGAAATTCAAGGAGTTTTCAAGAACTTTTAACAAAAATCCAAGACTTTTCAAGAAAACTCTAAAATTCAAGGACTTTTCAAGGACCTCTTCAAAATTCAAGGGCTTTTCAAGACTGCGCGGCGGACCACGTAGAGAAGTAAGCAAATAAAAGACAGCAATATTAAGGTAAGTTTGATTCCAACTTTTAAGAAAGTAAAAGACACAAAAAAGTAGCCAGTTTGGGATGCCTGTGGAGTGACAAATTAAAGCTAAATGTGTATTGTATTTACACTATATACAGTGACAGTACGTCAACAGTGACAAAGGCTTTTTCCAGACGCACTTGTCCGTTGGCACTACCTCAAGAATGGTTCAATTAAGCTAGCTAACCGAGGAACCACTTAATCTAGTCCTCAGTATTTCCTCTTAGTGACAATTGGTCTTTCATTTCGGCTATTTCTGAAATTGAACAACATTACTTGAGTTAAATATGAGATGATAAGATGGTAATCTTGAACTGCTCAAAACTCTACAACTATTCCAAGAATCGTTGTCCAAGCCGAAAGCGAGAAGCTGACGACCGAAATGAATGCTGGGTTGCCTTGTAATTTATTCAAATCAGACTTATTTCCATAAAACAAGTTATAGACTGTGAACATTTTCACGTGAGTGTTCACATATCACACTCAGTTCCATAGAAATAAATTTCTTCGCCCCTCCCACGATACTTTCTCCGGCTACTTTGCAAATCATGCCACCTATTTTCATTTCTATTGAGAACCCTGAGTTGATCAAGATTGCCACAATGATTAAGGTAATGGCAACGATAAACCTGATGTATACTTCTGCTGATGTTGATGTGATAAAAGCAAATGATGATGATCAGTGATTCAACCGAGAGATTCTCTCTCCTCTACTATCCCATACCTTGTTGTAAGGACTGGTTTTCTTGCATAAGTTCTTGATTCCGCGTAGACAAGAATACTGCGTCTTGTATAGCCTCTTCAAGCAGGGTGCGATAGCGCTGTTCAATGGCTGCCTTCTGTTCTTCAAACACTTCTCGGTAATTACGGAAGGTCTACAACAATATCCCTCACAATTAACTAAAGAAACACTAACTCTTAAATGGCTTGTTCTGAGCCAATCAAAAGTCAGGAGTTTCCAAGTCATCCAATCAGAATGCCCAGGTAAAGCACGGTACACCATGCAAGTTTTGAAGTTAGAATAACTGAACAGAATAAGGCAAGATGTCTGTGAACCTTCCCAGAGTTACGCACGGTTCTGTGGGATTTTGCATGCGCCAGGGGGTTTTGGACACAAAAACATATTGGAAACTGATCGTAATTTTGCAGAAAAACGTCTAATATTGTCTAAAAAAAAGATAGAAAATTCTTCCGCACTGTTGGGCAAATCTGAGAAAACGCTGTTTGCTTTCTGTTCAATTTCTGAAGTCTCCTTCCTCTCCGCCAAGCCCTGACTAGACCTTGGCCTCGAAAACTATGGATAACTCCGGGAAGGGTGCGTTTAAATCAACAGAGATGTTTTGCTATCATGAGATGATACGCGAGTTTAGTCAAAGAGTTATCTAATATTTGAACAGACCTGAAAGTGTTGTAGTTGCTGTATTTCCATCTCTTCTTTGTGTGTTTTATACGCGTCTTCTAAGTCTGCCTTGAGTCTTTTCTTTTCGTTTTCTAAAGTAGATATCTGTAGAAGAGCAGAAGAATGGAGGATATTCCCTTGAACTATTACTCGATTATTCTTTAGCTAAAGCTGGAAGCCCTAGTTTTAAGACCCACTTTTAAGAAAGGAGTAAACTTAGCTTTCATTAGCCTCTCTCGTGGATGACATTTTTGGCTTTAGTTTGCGGATTTCGCCGTGAATTAGATCCGGACTAAATACGTTCCAGCTTACTAGAAGTTCAGTCTGTTGCGGCGGTGGTTTGGAATCCTCTCTAAGCATGTTCTTACCTTCATTGACATGATGGAGCGTTCAGCTTTAAGTTCCACAACATCCATCTCTAACTTAATGGCTTGATCTGCCGTGTACTGAGCACCTTCCGCCGCCTTGAGCTGTAATAATTACATAAGATTTTAATATCAAAAAATCTTATTAAAAAATAACCTATATAAATACTATTAACACTGACAAAAAAAAAAAGAAAGAAAGAAAAATCGTGAACATTGGACTGTCTAACATAAGAATGGGTCGCCTCTTTAAATAAAGAGTTGTCTCCTATCTCCTATCCATTTTGGCGAGGACAACATTTTAAGAAATTGGTGTTCATGATCAGGGGAAAGTTTCTAAGGTTTGGCTCTCATCTAAGATTTAAGGGGTACTTGGACGCAAAAAAAATTAATTCAGCTGAAACTTCGCTGGAATTATCTTTAAGGGTCTAATAATCACTTGTTAAAATTTTGTCTTGGTATTCCAATGGCAAGTACGATATTTTTACATTTTTAACGGAGTCTGTGACGTCATTTACTCAACACTAAACACTAAACACCGCTCCATACCGGCATTTCCTTGTATTTTGTGATCAAAATATCCACTAATCTCATACATTGTATTGACGAAAAGAAACGAAAGATAAATTCTAATCACAAGTACTGTACCTTAAGTCTATCAAGCGACCTTTGGGCTTCATAGAAATAAAATAAATGAAGTAGGTATTTACAAGGAAGTGTATGGAGCGGTGTTTAGTGTTGAGTAAATGACGTCACGGGCTTCGTTGAAAATGTAAAAAATATCATACTTCCCATCGAAATATGAAATGAAATTTAACTAGTGATTATTAGACCCTTAAAGATTATTACAGCGAAGTTTCAGCTGAATTAAATTTAGCACGATTTTGCGTCCAAGTGCCCCTTTAAGAACTGGGTATAAAATATGGAAGGTAAAGATTTGAGGACTTCAGATTTGAACTAAAACGACAGGTACACGAATGATAAGTTTAAATTTTATCAAACGAAAAGGCAAACGACACCACGTTCCACAGGAAAAAAGATTAAGATTCGAAGTGGTGGTAAAACATTAGTATATCGAAGGTTACATATGGTATACAAGTGGTACATTATTGGTGCAGTGGTTAAATATACCAACATTGTTATACTGGTAAATGTGTGACTATGATTAACCAATGATCAACCAATGATTGAGATGATTTTCCAAAGTACTAAGAAAATACCAATAATGTGTCAGCACTGGTATCCCATTTTTAATGCAATGCCATGATATATTGGAATCTTAGTATTTTTCGTTTTGTCAGTCATGCGAAATGTTCTCTAAGGATAACTTACTATACCTTTAGATCTGCTTTTTCTTGTTCAATCTCCATTTTTATTCGATCCACTTCATCAGCCAGTGTCTGTGCGTTTTCCTTCTCAACTTTTTCTCGCTGTTCCGCCTGGAAAAATAGATAAAAATAAGATATCAATAATCGAGAAAACATAAATTACAAGACTTGGCAACATTTTTTACCTCGATTTTATGACGAAATTCTGAATTCCCTTTCATGAATGACGTTTGTGATTTTGCTTCCTGGAGGAAAAAAAGGGACTTAGCGATTTGCTTGGCAACAAAAGTTTTAAACCGAACAATTTGTTAAGTCGGTATTGGTTAGCGAGTCTAATTTCCATAATACTGAGTCAAGTGAATCGTTTTTGCAGGCTTAGCGTGGATCATTTCTTTATTACGAAACGTACAGCGCATGCTTGAAAAATTCTGGCGGGAAAATGGCGCTACGCGCGTACAAAACTTTACATGAATAGACCATGTGCATGGTGGCGTTATTTACTACCAGAATGCTTTGAGTGGCTTCTATTGTCAGGCAAATTTTACAAATTGTCTGTTTATTTCCAGGAAAGTAGAGAAATCTGAATAAGAAAGTATTTTGACACAGCATTCTGGTCTTGGTAGTAAAATGACGCTATCACGCAAGTGGCCTATTCGTCGATCCTGTAAAACATATTGTAGACACTGTTTTGGCATACAACCATAACAACAACTATTATTTTTCTCCATCAATTATTACATCCAAATATCCTCTCTATACAAACCTCTTTTTCGGACTTTTGTTTTTCTTGTATCTCTTTCAGTTTGTGTTTGATTTTCTTTAATTCGTCATTCTCTCCCTTCAGCTTTTCCTTAATGTTATGGATGGTGGCTACCATTGACTTTAACTCATCCTCTCCACCCTTACCTGGAACCAATTAACATGGAATTAATAAGATAGTTTACAAAAATTGCAAGTCTACCTCAAAAATCAACACTCATCCTTACGGGCTCGCAGTAATTGGCTCTCACTAGCGGTGTTCCCGAAACATAAAGTGGAAGTTATAAAAGACCCATTTCTTTTGAAATTCTGGATAATAGATCTAGTATCAGATACATGGAAATGCCGGAGAATCTAAAGGAATTTCAAAAGGATTCAAAGATCGTTACCAGATTCAGTGAGTTTTGAGTACTCTGTGATCTTTCCTTGAAGATCATCCTTCAGTTCGTCGACCATTTTACGCTTTTCTTTGAACTCTGTTGTTAGCTAGAAAAGATTATAAACACATCATAAGAATAACCAACAGTCTTGAGTGGTAAACAAGTACAACACAACTCGCAAATAATAAGCCTGAGAAATCCTCATTGCGTGAGACTATTCTGGAAAAGAACGTCCGTGAGATAAGGGAGAGTAGAGGCACATCCAGAAGGTATCCAGAAGGGGAGAAAAGAAGCGCAGATGGCGTAATTCCCGTCTTCCTTTTGGACTTTTGTTGTTGTTTTGATTTAGGAGAAGTTACGAAGAGATGAATAGCCTAGTCGTTCTAGCGCTTTAGCACTAAGTGAGGGCACTATCACTCACACTCACTACATTACAAAATGTAACTGTTTGATTTTTACAGAGGGAGGAAAACCAGAGAACCTGGAGAAAATCCCTCATGGCAAGGGAGAGAACAACACATCTAACAAAGGGATGATTCGCTGGGTTTCATAAAATGTCCACTTTGCCCCCTAAAATGGAAGGTGTCAATGATATTAATCTTGCTTGCGCGATTCCAGGATTTACAGGAAAAGAGTTTAGGATGCAAAAACAAATGATTTCGACTTGGAAGTTAGGATCAGGTTTTCACCAATTTCTTTTTAACCTCAGATACAGTATCTATATATCACTTATAAACAGAGAAGTCTTATTCAAAAACATGTAGGTACAATGCATTGACTACATTCATGAAGAGACTTTCCCGACCATCTAGTATTTGTACGTGGTATGCGTACCTGATCTTTTTCTTTCTGGAGTACCATCAGTCTCTCTTGTACTTCTTTGTTGTCTCTTTTCATTGTATCCATAACCCAATCAAGAATACCCTACACGAAAAGGATAGTATCGTCACTGAATTTAGAAGTGGAATACACAAACATACATTTTGATTGGCTATGCTGTACGTGTTGGTTTGTTTGCAAGTCAACATTAAGGTGTTTTGCCAGAATGCACGCCATATATCCGTGAAACAATTACTAACTATTTAGAGCGTTATAGCATTTAGTCATCAACTATTTATGTATTGACAAACTAAGAATCACTTGTACATGAACCACACAAAGAAACACAAAGATTGCTAGAGGTATGTTGCTTTTGTTCTCACCATTCTTCCTTGGATGATATCTGCTATTTGTTATAAAATAATTATGGCAATTATATAATACTTTTTTGATTTCTTTTACGGATATACATCGTGCAATCTGTAGTTTGGGTTATTTTTCTACCCCCTCCCCTGCTTTCTGGATTCTGACCACTCAAATAGTCAGTAAGCCTGGTTCACATGAGCGACGCAAATGCAAGGGAAAGGCATGGAAACTTGTCCATTTTCTTGCGATTGCATTTGCGTTTTCATTTGCATTGCTGGTGTGAACCAGGCTTTTGAAACGCCTTTACTTGCCTGCAGCTCTACAAGGCACCTCAAAAACTAGTGTCAGAGCCCAGCAAAGCACTGCAATACTGTCTGGACTGACTTACAATAAATGAAATCTTTCTGCATTGCAAAAAAAACTTTATCTTTTACTGACCTTGTTGGCTAGATTGAGTCTTCTTTCCTCATCAAAGTTTTGTGATATTCTTTCTCTTTCGTCCCAGGTTTGTCTCTTGGCTGTCTGTAAGTCTTTAATGAGTTCCTGTTGCAGGCAAATACAGTAGCAAGTTGAATGTTACATGGAATAATAACGATGAACCCCTGTCTGTCATCAATTAAAACGTTTTCATTGGTTGAACAGTGTTTCCATTGGTTGAACAGTGTTTCCAATTGGTTGAACAGTGATTCCATTAAAGCACATTGATTGGTTCAGCTTATGTTGTCAATTTGTTTTGTATGATTGTAAAATTTCATGGAAAACGACACTGTCACAGTACAGAATATTGACAACATAAGCTAAACCAATCCCTGTGCTTCTCAGTAATGGAATCACTGTTCAGCCAATTTATAGTTCAACTGCTCCAGTTACTTTTGCTATGTCCTACAAGCCAAAATATTTTATTGGGTTATATACAACATTAAAACAAATGTTGATTACTAAAAACTATACATGGTTTAGGTGGATGTTATGCGTCCTACATGAACCTATAGTTTTGAAGTATAGGCAATAAAATATAGAAATCTTCCTGAAATCGAGAGGTTTATATGATGTTGTTTGTCGGACCTGCCATATTCCTTGGGAAAACTGTGACACCCTGATTGGTGGAGCTATTGTTTGAGTGTAGCTATGAATGAAAAACAATGTTTTGACATGGCACTGACAGAGTCAACACACTGCAATATTAGTCCACTGTGAGTTTTTCACAGTTCTAAAAAAAAGTGATTTACATCATTCAATCATACCTCCATCTGTAGAACATCCTCTTTGTTTGGGCCACTAGTGATTCCTGTTCTGGCCAGCTTTTCTCGTAATCTTGTTATTTCTTCTCTTATGTCCTTAATGATTTTAGTATTTTCTATCTATAATTAATGAAAGTATAGAACTACTTTTTAGCATACCAACAATAAGATGTTGTTCTAATAAGTAATAGAAATTTCCATTTTAAAAGTAGTTTCACATTTCTCATCCATTCATTTATTCTTTCCTTCTTTTCTCAAATACCTCCCTCCCTCATGATATTGCCATTCTGTTTGACCAGTACCATACCTCATTTGGTCTAACCATATTATTTACATTCTTCATTTTACTGCCACACTGTAGACTCAACAGTGTGTCCTCAAAATCAGAGTCTGTAAAAATAATAAACCAGCACATATATTAAGTATCAAGAACCCTTAGAATTATACTCCACCATAGAAAATACACATTTCCATATTAGAGAGGATATATGAATAGTGAGGAGGCTATTTTATTACTTTCTTAATGGGATTTTTGTTAACAGAAAGAGTAATGGTTATCAATATAAATTATAACTGACAATGCCATGCATTTCATGCTTTGCATTCAAGTTTCTAATATCATTACATGGTGCATACAATATAATCAATTTATAGTGTAAGTAAAAATGGGTTTTCACAGCTTTAAAGAGCTGGGGTGTCACACATCCAAATTCATTTAATAATTAATTTATTTTGCAATTACCAGCTGGTGAAACTGTTACCAACATTGTTGTATAAGAAGTACCTCCAAGAGAATCCTGAAATATAATCATTACCAATAAAGTAATAATAATTCATTAAATTTAACCAGACAGGGGTGGGTGATACTACATTTGGCTTAAAACAAGTATGCCTTTTGATAACTGAATATTTAATACCCCCACCCCCTTTACTTTCAGACCAGTCCCTTAGCAAGAGCATATTTTTTCTCAGGGATGCTACATGTCTCAGGGACGGTACATGCCTCAGGGACGGTATATGTCTCAGGGATGGTACATGCCTCAGGGATGCTTGATGTTTCAGGCTACATGTCTCAGGGATGGTACATGCCTCAGGGACAGTACATGCCTCAGGGATGGTACATGTCTCAGGGATGCTGATGTCTCAGGGACAGTGCATGTCTCAGGGACGGTACATGCCTCAGGGACGGTACATGCCTCAGGGACGGTACATGCCTCAGGGACGGTACATGTCTCAGGGATGCTTGATGTCTCAGGGATGATACATGTCTCAGGGATGCTACATGTCTCAGGGATGCTACATTGTCTCAGGGATGATACATGTCTCAGGGATGATACATGTCTCAGGGATGCTACATTGTCTCAGGGATGCTACATGTCTCAGGTGACAGTAGAGGAGGGGTTGGATGAAGGCCCCCACTTTTTACAAGAATCCCATATACAGTGTATATACATGCTCTACTATAAAGCAGAAAGGATTTAGCCCCCACCACTTTCAGAAGTGCTCTACTGTCACAGAAAGCTAAAATCAGTTCCCTTTCATGAGGGAGTGTAGATGTTGAGTAGAACAACTGAGTACACATTCAAGATCTCCTATGCACCTAAGGCATATATTGCACTACACTACTACATGACGTATACACATGTATATTATACCTGTAAAATTCTAGTGATTTTTGAATCTCTGTAGGGGACATGGCCCTCCTTTCTAGAAGCTACAGCCAGTGTGCTGATGACAGAATTGAGTGCATTGACACTGAAAATTAAAAGAAAAATGTTCAAACAACACTGCCTTTGCAAAAACATCATAACCAGACATGATCACAGGATTAAATGAGGATACTGCAACTGCAATGTATATTATTTTAATTAGATACTATATGCATACTGCAATATTCTAAGGAGATGTATCATTTTCTCACCCCTTGTTAAAGAAGACTGCTCCTTGCTTCACAGAAATTTCTGTGTTATCAGATCTTTCAGAACCTACAAAGTAACAATTTGATAGGTGATACATGCAGTATTTTAAAGACTATGCTTTTCATACAGAATTTTGGGTAAACATCCATATTATACAGTATGTGCAAGGTAGGGCATGATTTGACTTTAAATGGCTAGCTATATATTATCTTACCTGCCATATCTACCAGTGTTATCTTGGACCTGATACCTGCTCCAGAAGCATCCTTATCTGTATTTCTTTGTTCAACATTGATAGTGAATATACTGTCTGACCTAATTAGAAAATACACAGTAATTAATACTGTAGTTAAATATCTAAGGCACAGAGCAGTGTAACAAGTGTTGCAGATCTGTGTGGCAACATGGAATAAAATAGAATAGGTCTATGACATTATTTACTTTCCATGAGATGATAACAGGAATACACTGATTGACCATTTTTGTGATGGCATCATCTTTAAAGGAAAGTGTGCAAGGGATTCTGGATGTTGTAGTATATGAAGTTACTCAAACAGCTTACATCTACATGTATGAACTATTAATGGACAAGCAGCATACAAATATAACTACATCAGATGAGGGTAAAAGTGTAGAATAGCTCCCCCATCAACCTGTCAACTGTTAACCAACTGACAATCCACTGACACCTAACCAACAAATGATTGACAGGTTTAAACCACACACTTCCAAAAATGGCCAACAAACCCCCATTAAAAGGCCAACAAACTACAGTTAAAAGACCTACCAATGACCAACTGTCAGCCAACCGCTGGAGGCTGATGTCATTCTACACTATTACCTAGCTCAGATATAATATCAGTGTGGTAAAAACCACATGCTGCATGCATCAAGATGATTATTAACCAACAATTTGAACAAAACAGTAGCTAGAGCTCAAGATCACAACTCATCATTGAAGTCTACTGCTGCTGTAAATGCTGCCAGTTTAGAAAACTTCTGTTAGTACCTTGAAGCATTTTTGCTTTTATCGGCTGAAGCAAGCTTTCTAACTCTGTTTCCTTGTTCATATAACTTTGATATGTCCTCAGCATTCTGAACAACCAGCTCAGCTAATCCTTCAACATAACTAGCAACAATAGAAACAAGTTTAATCAAAGGTATAATCCCACATACAGGAATACATATAGTTACATGTATAAAATTTATATATTATATGCAACACTGTATACTTACTGTACACATTACATGCATGTATAATCATGTACATTGTAAAATAATAGTACATGGATGTGTGCAATGTGCTGCAGGTTCAGTATAATAACTTAAAGGAGGACTTTTTTGATATATAACAAGATACTAGTAATATAATTTATATATCCTCCAAGAAAAATCCGTTTGATAATATAATCAGAGTTGGAAAAGGAAATCAGACTGTGTGTTTATGACTCGTATTTGAACTCCAAAAAAAAGCCTGCATTTGTACTTGGAAAATGTGTGTCATTATAAACTGCTTTTATTATAATTGGCAGAATAATTTCACATGCTCTCATTGCATGGCCAATTTGCGGTCCATAACTTATGGTACAGACCACCAACCTTATTTTTGTGTTCATCTTGCCATATAATAAACATCTTATTAACCTAATGCTTGCTTGGTCCATACATAAGTTATGCAACCTCATTTTCCCCACTTTTTATGGCCTATACTCTACATGCAGGAGCTACAAGGCAGTGGAAAAAACTCAGTCACTCCATAATTTTCGCTATGGTTCCTCGCGCTTGGTAAGCTACTACACCAACAGTAAACTTTAAATAATGTACAAGCACAGTCACATGAATTTACACAATCATACACCAAGCCAAACCAGCAGCTTTTACTGATCCCACTTTGGCTAACTATCCTCTTATTAGATAACAAGAATTTGAAGGGTCTATAGTGAATCTTTATGCACTAAGACAAGAACTAAACCCTGATGCAGCAATGGTTGACATTTGGTTGTTATTTAAACTCACATGCCAAGCTGAGGGTGCTGTCTTACTCTCAGTTCATATCCACTTGGATTCAACAGATCATTGATTGATTCTTGATAGATCTGGTTTTTGTAAAACAAATTAAAGAATCATTTACAAGCTTTAGTAGAATAACAAGCTTGAGGCTTGGATATTCATGTTAGTATGTCTGCTAGCTGGGTTTCTGTCTTGACTCAATAATGAAGTAGAACAAGAAATTGCATGTGCTTGTTTTTTATTCACAAGTTGTGAAGTATAAAAAAAATGAGCAAGTCTTCAAGTAAGTGAGTTTTATGATAAGAAACAATGAGGGGCCAATAAAAATGCAAAATTCATATTGTTAAAAGTCGTCAATAGTTAATGACATCAACAAGAGCTTAGATTAACTGACCTCATAATATGAAACTGTGACAAAGAATTGTTTGCTTGGAGGTGCTTCATCAATCTGCTTGAATAACTCTTGATTAAGCTACAAACAACCACAATACCAAAATAAATAAGGAACTTACTAGATAACACTTAAACATTTTTTATATGAGGCTTTGAACAAGGATTCTACATTCAAAATAACAGCATACAAACAATTAATTATGATGAATCATACTAACCAAAGGAATAATGCCTGGTTCTTCCTCAGATCCCTTCATACTGAAGGTCTTACCAGTACTTGTCTGTTAAGTTCATAAAAAGGTGAATAATTTAAAAATTATATATAACAGTCTCCTTACAGTGATGTTACATTATGAAACTTGCAGATTTAGTGATGTAAATTAGTATCATGTGCAAACCAGTCCCTTTTCATTTTTAATATTTTAGGGAATTCAGAATTGATAATGCATTGGAGTTATACAAAGCCATATTCTGTGATAAAGAAAGTAATAATACTTAAGGGATTTCTATGTGATCTGATTTAGTGATGTATCATATACTATTTATTTAAACTTATTAAGTCAGGCTGCACAATGTTCAATACCTATATTGCAACATAAATTAAAACATCTCCAAAACAGAAGTAAAAGAATTAGTCACAAGATTTAGAAGTACATTGACTACATAAAGCAATACTGACCTGACCATAAGCCAACAGGGTAACATTGTATCCACTCATAGCTTTATTGAGTATTGGTGCTCCAAGATCATGATAAAGCTGTTCCTGCAGATAAAGGTTTAATATTGAAACACTGTTATTCACATGGGTGAAGCATGAGTGGTGTGCACTGCGAAGTGCTGCCTCACTGCTGTGGTTATGGATTCAATCCCTGGACCTGCTATCACATGTGAGTAGAGAACTTTGTTTGTTGGTTCTCTCCTGTGCTTCAAGGGTTTTTCTCTTAGTTCTCTGCTTTTCCTCCCTCCTCAAAAAACAGCTTTTAAATATACTAGGTATATATATTTTCTAAGGTAGAGTGATGGCGCTAATTAACCCAGGTTAGTAGACGCTAATTTGATTTTTTCTTTTGTGTCTATTTGTCAGCTATTGACTTCAACTATTAGTTTCTGTTTTACAGGTTAAGTGCCATCACCCTAGCAAACATAGTTCATCATGATAGCTAGCATTGCAGCTATATACATTTAAAAAATTTTGATTGTACATCATGTCCAATAAATACAAGATGCTGCTTATACCAAAGCAAATATACCACATGCACCCCTTTTGTGCATCTCATAACAGGCCTACAGTATGCTATATAGCTGCAGAACTTGTTCTTGTGGAAATGGGAAAGTACATGTAATCAAATGATAGAATCGATCATTAAAACAAGACTGTACTTACAGATTTAGCCTCCCAAAAATAGCTATGATCAAAATTGAAGGAGTGCTCCTGTAAGAGAAAGAAAAAAATATCAATCTTCTTTTTATTATTAAGTGGGAATCTATAATATTATCTTATTTAGAATAAATACTTCTTACATATTAACCAAGCATAGGCTATACTGTAAATTATTGACTGAGTATTTTTTCACTGCTTTATGGGCTAAGCTCTTAGCGCAAGGCCATAAGAAGTTCAATATAACTGATGTACCAAGCACACAATAAGGTCAATAAGGTGTTTATCAAATGGCAAGGCAAACACAAAAAAAAATTACATGCATGGACTGCAAATTGGCCAGTGAAAGAGTGTGAAAATCAAAAATAGATCTCTTTTGTCAAGTGCCTAGTTGTTCTAGCACTTTACACACTAAGTGGGGAAGTTTCACTCTCACACAGAGGGTACAACAGAGGCGGGTAGCTGAATTACAGCATATATAGTTTAAATTGTACCTTTGTGGCTGAACCAGGCTGTGGATTGTGCACAATAATCTTCTCACCACTCATCTTCACCACCCTGGTAGCGGCTTTGGCTTTTTCATTATCTAATTTTTATAAATAAATTTCAAATTGGCAATTCTATTAAAATATCACATTTTATAATAGCATAAACTAGAGCAGATGCATGGCAATAAATTTGTCTTTAATGTTCATTTACTTCTTATCAACCACGGTTTGACATTAGTGTACAGTTAGTTCAGTTCAGTAGCTTATTTACAGTCTGATCAAAACTACTAGTATACAATGTAGACAGTCTACTGTAAAAGGAAACTTTGTATTCAGTATTTATAAAGTAAATAATGCGCATAATTTCCGCTTTTCAACCGATCTGTGACTTCCTGAGGATAAGGAAAAGTGACTTCAATTTAACGGTAATTTTACAGTACTTCATTATCCCAATCAAAAGTTAAAATTAAGTTTTACACAGCATTGCTGAGTGTCCGGATCCAACGACTCCATATTTTCTTGTAAAACCTTTGAAATTAAATTTTCTCCTACCTTGCTTCCACCTAAACCGATCTTTCTAAAATCTTGCTAACTTAAATACGCATCTGCTATTGCATTTGCTCATCAGATTTTGGTTTTGAAAATTTTTTGAAGAGAGATTTTAGACGTTGGAGTTCAAGTTCAGTTATTTGGATGAAGCTGATGGCAATATTCTTTATGACTCAGTTTACAACCGGTCTAAATATTGAGTGGTACAATCCCTAAATCAAAAGAAAAGGACTTAAGAGAAACATGGAGTCGTGTATTCATGTGCAAGAAGCCGAAGAGCAAGGAAATTACTGCATTAAAGTCGAATATTTTTTAGTTTTCTAACTCACCAGTGAAAGGTCTACAGCGAACTGCAACCTTCACATTGGTTCCTTCTGATCCCTTCATTTCAAACAAACTCCAGTTAGCATCAAGACAGAACTGTATCAGGAATAGTTATACAAAAGACGGGGCTACCATTTCCAGTATTATTGAGGTGATTTAGGAATTTTCATGGAGGATTTATCTTCTCTTTACCATTGTATTCTTCGGTTCCTTGGCAAAGAACCACACGTGACGTCACGTTCAAAACAAGGGAACATAGCAACAGAAGACTGGGCTCCCATCCAACCTTATAAGGGACCTGTAACTGAAAAGGGAAAAAAAAATCGAAAATCATCTCATTCATCAATGTTAAGTGCACTTCAAATGCCTGGGTGAAACAACACCGCGGTCAAACGTCTGCGCATGCGTTACAGTCTAGAATCAAAATGGCGGACGATTTTACACTTTTTCCGTATATGCAATTGTTTCTGTCGATTTTTTATAATGCTAGCCTCCGTTGATGACATTTTTGTTGTTTGTCTATCTTCT
>JAAAQI020121953.1:0-15599 GCA_011800005.2 Stichodactyla mertensii
TGGTGCCCCCCTCCCTCTTTGCATCACCCCCCCCACCCCACCCCCCTCAATAAATGACTGGTCCCTAACATGTAGTTTCCATTACATTAAAGTATGGTATACCCTGGGTTCCAGAGGCTTTTTTACTCTTGCTCCAGCGACTGTACATCGGACATGATGTTGCGAGGAGAAAAAACCTCTGGGCACACAAGTTACAAATCTCACTTCCATGCTTTTTGATTGACATACTTAATCACATCCAATTATAGATACTTGGACAAAACCAGTTTTGATACATGATAATGTTAATGTTTACAGGATGCGGGTCATGACCCTTTACTCACGTGTGTTTGACAGCCAAATGAATACAAAAACTCCTCGAAAAGTTTGTAAACCTGACGATAATTGTAGAGTTTGTGGCTTCAAAATTATTAGGAAGAGGGAAATGTAATTTGTTCACAGGAAAGTTTCTCCATTTCTCATTGTGAATGAGTGATTCAGGGCTTGCGAACATGATACAATATTTAGGGACTTAAATCCCTCAAACTCCACAATTTCTCGTCATCTAAATATACACTAGAAATTTCTCTTGAACACAGATTTCTCAAGTGAGATTCGATCAGTGATACAAGAGGCCAAATTACTATCAATACTGGGTTCTTAGGGTATAAACTCAGCCATTGCTAAGGGAACTTCTAAATCTTTAAATAGATGTTTGTCATTTAACATGGCCATCAACATCAATGATGCTGACAGATACGATATAGTATAAAAGTATAAAACAGTAGAACCAAACAGTACCATAAACTGGTTTTCCTAGCTGGAACTGGTCAACCAATCAAAATACCTAATCAGAAGGCAGGGTCAAAATCTGACTTGCTGGAAAATCTACAATCTCCGATTGGGTCAGTTTGCTCAAAGGGGTAACTCATGTGCCCAGAGGTTTTTTCTCCTCGCAACATCACGTCTAAAGTACAATCACTGGAGTGAGAGTAAAAAGCCTCTGGAACCCAGGGTAAGTATGGTACAGCTTTAGTACAGCTATATGTTTGCTGTATCATTTCCCATTCATACAAAATCTGCTCTATTCATGCAAACTTTACAACCATTCTCAAGATGACCAAAAGACAAAGGCATGGCAGCCATGAAATGTAACATACAAATGAAGAATTAGAGTAGATTTTTAAAGACTGTGAAAAGTAAAAATGAGATTGCATGGCCATCAAGGCAAGGATTTGACAACATCAGCTGGTGACCAATCACAGCTAATGTATGTGTGAGATTTATATTCATCCATGTACAGCACTGTCATGGTCATGGTACAGTGCAGCTATACCATGACTTTTTCTTTGTCATACAGCATCTCCTCTATAATGATATTCATGTGGTTTTACTGATCTTCTTTTGTGTACTTTAGTCAAGCCTCAATTAAACTTCTGGGCTTGGTTGCTCAAAGCTTGATCAGTTCTAATCCTTTGTTAACTCTATAGGTTTTATTAAGAGTTAACCCAGGATTAGCACTAATTGAGCTTTGAAAAACTGGGCCCTGATCTATCGTCTACTATACATTCCATTTATTTAGTGAAATATCTATAGTATACGATGTTTCATGGTGTCAGAAGTGGGATACAAACCCATGCCTCCATTTATCAAGCTCATCTACTGCCGATGAGTTTTAAGATATATATCATTACATGTTCTAAAGAAAAAACACACATACCCTCCGGAAATTGGTCACATCTTCTATCTCGCCAGTCTCATTGAAGAGAGTTTTCCAGACATCATACGACATGGCGTCATATCTTCCTTCTTCCACATAACAATCTTCTTTAACTGGAACTCTCCTTGTTACTAAAAAGCAACGTCTTCTTTTCTCGTCCTCGACAATTTTTTGACTTACACACCAGTCCCATTCTTCAAGTATTTTGATAATTTTATCCAATCCCCCGCAGTGGAAATGTAAAACTTTGTAATGATTTTCATAGTTACCTATTACAAACTGGCCACAGGTTTTATCATTTTCATCGCAGAACAGCTTCAACGTCTTCATTTCGCTTAGATCAACGCTGAAAATCTCTAAAAAATCGGCTTTTCTAATGTCAGAGGAGTTTGATTTTCTGTCGTGATGTGTTCGTACTAGCTGAGAGTTTGGCGTCCAAGAAACTATTAGACGAATATGACCACTCTTTCGAGTTCTAGATTTGATTGTGAAGTATCCAGCTATTCTGTCTTGGTCTAACGAAGAGTGAACATAAACGTTGTTCTTACAGAAGAGTAATTCTTCCTCTTCCTCGTAGTCATCGTCATCGTCGACGTAGAACTTACTTTGATCACTAGGGAACGCGCTTTCCACAGCAAATTTTACAAGATGGCTCAACATTTCGACCATGACAATGAAATATCCATGGAAAAGTGAAGACTGAAGAAGCTAAGGAGTGTTTTAGTGAATTGATTTCATGATAATTTTCCCTCTTGCGATATGTTTTTCTAAGATCTTCTGACTCTTCCAAATGATGAGCTGAACTAGCCTTTCGATCCACTGGCACTTAACTTCCGCTTACGGACAAATATCGATTACATGGTTTCGAAAACTCAATCGACTGTAACTCGTTTTTCCCTTTTTTCCCCTAAACTGCAGCCAGAGGTCACGTCTAAGCATCCAAATAAGTCACGTCAGTCGTTTATGTAATACAAAAATATTGTTTAAAAGGACTTAAGGTGCTATATTACTCTGTTATAATATCACTTTATTATTCTGATTTCTTTCTTTTTTGGGGTGGGGGGGTGTGGGGGTCGCACAATGAGAATTTACACTTTGATCAGTCTAAATCCCCGCTAGCGTATAAAAACTTGTTTTGAAAACAAGTTGGTTGAGAAGAAACCTTGGCTGTCAACAAAGCGTAGATCGAAGTATCGTATAAATTACTAGTATAAACCCTAACTAGTCAAGTAGCCAAGTTTATCTTCATCTTAGTAATAATGAAAGCGAATTCGAAAGTCGCCGGTAATGGGGTGGCTAAAGTATCACAAGACGTGAATCTCGTTACCGGCAAATGTCACGAACCCGTTAGAGTGGCATTCGAAGATGTCAGTGCTGCAGCTTTTCGTATTAAAAAGGGTATCAAAAAGACACCGTGTGAGGTAAGATTTAAAGGAGGTCAATGGCTCCGAGCAATTATAGAATCCCCAGTCACTATATGCTGGCATCTTTTGAGAACGACGCAATAACACAATAGATTCTATTATTATTCAAATAAAGTGGCCGGGTATTCTATAATCTAGCGCCGCGTTCATATTCGACGCAGACAATTATGATAAATATATTTTAGATACGTTTATTATATTACGATTTGTATATTTTTACAGTCAAATTAGACCTTTTTGCTTTACCACTATTTTCGAAATTCGTGCGCCATGTGAAATTTTCCTTTGTCTGCCAAAGAATAGATTGATACGGTTTTGAGTTTTGTTGCTTCAACAAAAGAAATTCACATTCCGCACGAACTTTGTCACCACCTATTGTTTTATGACGCACGAATTTCGAGAATAGTGGTAAAGCAAAAAGGTCTACTAAGAAAACTATGAATACCTAATATGTCTGGAACGTTAAGCGCATTTACCCTCTGGTTACAGGGACTGATCGTTTGTTACGTCGCGGGGGAAGGCGGGGATGGGGCGTTGATGGGGGGTTGATTAGGGGTTCCATTTTCAAAATCAGTAAAAGTGGGGGATACAGTTTTTACAGTTTCAAAATACTGGGGGGTATAGTTTTAGGTTTTATGTTTTCATGCCAACCTTAGCAACCTTTAATTTGAACTTTTAATTCTAAAAATTGGGATGAAGTTCAAGGGTAGTACATTATTAAGGGTCAGAAATTTTAGGGGGATGCAAGTTATAATTAAGGTTTCATTTTTTCAGAAAACTACCACCCCACCCTGCAAAGTAAACAATATAGGTCCCTTAGGTCTCCAGCAGCTAGAGATGGTTTTCTGGAAAACAGAATAAAGAAAAAAAAGCAAAAAACAAACAAACAAACAAACAACAACAACAAACAAACAAACAAATAAAAAACAAAAACAAAACAAAACAAAACAGCTTAAAATTATATACTTTCTTAAATTTTCTTAAACAGCAATTTATATTTATTTTGTGTCGTTGAATCCCATATCAAGTGTTGAGATTGCCCTTGTGTAATATAGAGATCTATACTGTCTGACCATGTTAACATGGAACTGTATTTCAAGAAGGAGTATCTTCACATCACTGGCAGGTTAGTATGACACACCCAAATGTGGGAAATGGGTGTCTGACCTGATACTTGAAGGTTCAGGAGGGGATAGGGGTGTCTGACCAAATAGGAGGTTCAGGAGGAGATTGGGGTGTCTGACCTGATACCAGGAGGTTCAGGAGGGGATTGGGGTGTCTGACCTGATACCAGGAGGTTCAGGAGGGGATTGGGGTGTCTGACCTGATACCAGGAGGTTCAGGAGGGGATTGGGGTGTCTGACCTGATACCAGGAGGTTCAGGAGGGGATTGGGGTGTCTGACCTGATACTAGGAGGTTCGGGAGGGGATTGGGGTGTCTGACCAAATAGGAGGTTCAGGAGGAGGTAGATCCCAGTCCAGAATGCAGGCTATAGCTAGATGCACATAAACTTCCAAAATTGGAATTCCCCTTATTAATAATATATACTTATTGACTGAGTGGGAGGGCCGGATGGGAGAATATTTGGCTCAAGGTCATGCCATATGGACCGAGCCCAGCGAGGTCTGTACAATTGACCAAGAGCCAAATATTCTCCCGTTCGGCCTGACCTAACTCAGTCAATAAGCATTTTATCATATGACCTGATTTTTATTGTAAAAGAAGGTTGAAAGATCCTGCTAAACTTGATCAAAATAGCGTGCGCAACCAAAGAGGGCCGGATGGCTTTTGAGCAGGGCCGGATGGGTTTTTCCAGCCCGCTTACGTCAACCCATCCGGCCCTCATCACGTGACTTTTTTCCAATGGTTTTATTAGAGCGCGCGCGCCGGGCCGTACGGGTCATATGATAATTACCAGAATGGCAGACTGGGCCCCTTGTTCTAGCTTGTTCACAAGTTTTCTTCATGCCAGTGAATAGATGATAATATACATTGCATTAATATTGTTTTTCTTCTAGTTTTAAAGAAAGAGGTGCTCGTAATACTCTTCTCATGTTACCCAAAGTATGTATCAAAGGAAGTTGGTATCTAAAATGCATCATACATTATATATAAATATCTCAAGTTTGTGGTAGATGCAACCAGGTCTTTATATAACACAGCTAGTGTCAAAGATTTTTACGTGTATAATTGATAAAAAGAGGTAATGATATGGTCACCTGGGTTATGGACTGCTCACTCTGGCTAACCTGAAAAAGCTACTTTGCATTTGGGTTTAAAAAAATATCAACATATATTTTACTGGCTTTGGTTGGTATTCATAGGAAAAATTTTTCCCTCAGTCTTGAATATAGACCTTGATCCACTTTGGGCAGATCCAGGAATCAAAGAAATGGGTAGTCTCCTTCACAGCCGTTATTAGTGTCGGGATCCCTGTGTCCCTCCCCACTAACCGTTAGTGGGGAGGGACACAGGGATCCCGACACTAATAACGGCTGCGAAGGAGACTAAGAAATGGGGAGGCAAAAAATTTCTGTGTTAGATGAACTTCCATGACTATTATAGTAGGTTTGGGGTATCCCAAAATAAAGGGGGACTAGCTGTGGACTCTTCAGGCCCCCTAAATCTGCCCAATGCAACAGCAGCCTATGGCCTCATTATGTAAATTCAAGATTTTGGACAAAGTTTTTCTATGGACCTCCCTGCACATATATATCTGCTGCATATATATCTGCTGCATGTATATTGTGTACTTTTGTTACTCAGGAACAAAAGAAAAAAGGGGTAATAGCTGCCTCTGCTGGCAACCATGCCTTAGCACTGTCCTATCATGGCAAAGAGCTTGGTATTCCTGTTACTGTAGTGATGCCTATAAATGCTCCTATCATGAAGATATCTGCCTGCAGGAAATATAAAGCTGATGTACATGTTAATGGTGCTGATATTATTGAGGTAATTGTAACTGGTGTAGCCAGTCTAAGTCTGAGATTGATGGGCAGTGGAGAAAACAAATGAAGGCTCAGACATACTACATATGACATCACCTGCAAAAGTTGCTTGCAATAGGGAAATCACACTGTGTCCACCTATGCATTGGTGGCACACAATGTTGCCAGCAATATCAGAGAAGTAGAAATGCAAATTTTACTTTAAGGGGTGGACACATGATTTCCAAATGTTGCAAGCATTTATTACAGTGCCTGAGCCTTGCCCCACTGAACATAATACACACACACAATAGCTTTCTACATTAACTAACTTTTGTATTTGTACAATATAAAAGAAAGGCAAAATTTTTTTACTGTTTAATTACGGAGTTAAACTCAAAATTCTTTAAAAATAAAATTTCAGGCTAAGGATATTGCCCTAAGATTGGCAAAAGCAAATGGATTAGCATACATCAATGGGTATGTGCTGGATAACATAATTTGCAAAAAAACTATTAAAACGAGTAATGTATAGTTTGTGTGTTTTACTAATAATATAAAAGTTTACTACCCTGGTACAATTATTTCCAATATATTTATACATTGCATGTTGATTTGGGTATACAATTTTTAAACTAGCTTAAAAGTAGAAATAAAATGACAAGAAGATCTCAGTTACATTACTATTTTTAATTACTGTAAACTGAATATTTTGGATATGTATTAAATATATATAATTTATTAAATGTAATTCTGTTGCCATATATAGTTACGACCGTCCACACATCCTTGCTGGTCAGGGTACATGTGGTCTAGAGATTATTGAAGATGTACCAGATGTTAATGCAGTTGTAATCCCAGTTGGTGGTGGTGGACTGATTGCTGGAATTGCTGTTGCTATCAAGTCTCTTAATCCAGACATCCAAATCATTGTAAGGTTCAGAATCAATTGATGAATGTAATAAATATGCAAGGCACCGCATGGTGAAAACTTTAAGATTAAAAAAAATATATTCACACAATTAACTGGAGAACAAATGATGACCCTCCCCCTTCCTCTGCCCTCTCCTCCCTGCCAATAGAGGCTTTGCACCATCACATGATGGCAGCCATGACAGGAGGCAGGAACAATATTGAATCTGGTCTAATCTGATTTACACGAGAAAAAATTCAGTTTCCTAGGGGAAAAAGATTGTATTGTTGTGCCTCTGGTCATGGTTGCAATCATGGGATGGTGTAAACCCTCTATTTGTGACAAGTTCCTTATAATAGTGTCTTAATTGTTAAGGGTGTAGAATCTGAGCGGTGTGCAAGTTTCCAAGCAGCACTAGAGGCTGGCCACCCTGTGAAGATTGATGCCAATCAGTCCATGACATTGGCTGATGGTATGTTATTAGAGCATACAAGAACTTAGATTCTTGTATTTCAATAATGATTTATTAATTATAATCAATATAGAGAGCACTATTACATAGCCTTGTCTACTTTGTATTGGGAAGCACAGTTGGAATGCACTGCTAATGTGTCAGCTCTCACCAATGCGACCCAGGTTCGACTCTTGCCAGGCTTGGTGTCATATGTGGGTAGAATTATTTGTTGGTTCTCCTCTGTGCTTCAAGGGTTTTTCTCCGGGTTCTCCAGCTTTCCTCCCCCTGCAGAAATCAACTTCTGAATTCCAATTCAATCTTAGGAGAAATTCTCAATAGGGCTAACCTCATATCTCCTTTCACACCATAATAAATTGGTTATTATTAGTTTATTAGTATTAATCCCCTAATATTTCACAAATGACAATTAACAGCATTTTTACTGTTTTGGCAGTCAACATTTTTTGTGGTCTGTGAAACTGTTATGAAAACTTTATAAGAACATTGGGACAGCTTGTTGTTTGCCAGCTCCTTTTCCAACCCCTGATTAATCTTGATCTCTTCATAGTTCCCAAACATTGTACTTTTCTTCCCCAACATTTCAGGTCTTTGTGTCTCCAAAGTTGGTGACAATGCTTTTGCAACTGCTGAACCCTATGTAGATAAAGTTGTCAGTGTGAGGTAATAAAATTGAAACACTCAATATGCTGAGAATATACTGTTTAATTGGTAATACCAATTAGTTGATTAGTTGATAATGGTAGATGATTTTTGACAGCTAGATTGTCAACAGAGGGTAATTTGTTGTTACACTTATGTCATCCAAAATCTTCATTTTTTACAGTGAAGACTTCATTGCACTTGCCATTCTTCGTCTTCTTGAGGAGGAAAAGGCAGTAGTTGAAGGAGCTGGAGTGACTGCTTTTGCAGCTCTGATTGCTGGTCTCCTCCCAGAACTTGAAGGAAAGAAGTAAGTGTGGGTCCTAATTTGAAATTATAGACCCAGTACAGGTCTTGAGTTTGAAATTAAAGACCTGTACTCACAGCACTGCTCCTCCCTGCTGATAATCATAGTCACCCTCAGCTTTAAGAATTTAGGTTTTGTACCAGATTTCAAAACCTACATAAAACAATAGAGTCCCTATCAGTCTCAGATCAACCATTTCAGATTTCCATTACATAATTCACTTTCTTTTCTGATTATAGAGTAGTAGTCCCTTTATGTGGAGGAAACAGACTCTACTGTGTTGGGAAGATGTATTGACCGTGGTCTTGCAGCTGATGGCCGTTTGTGTAGATTTATTGTAACAGTCAGTGATCGTCCAGGGGGTATTGCAGAACTAACAAGGCTGTTGTGCTCACTTGGAGCTAGGTGTGTATAAAATTAATACTATGAGCAAAAAAATAATTTGCCTAATTAATATTTCTCTAGAGTATTATTGATAAAATTTATTTCCATGTACTATATTCTTTTGCTTTAGTGTAAAAGATATCTATCATGAAAGAGCATGGCTGACTTCAAGTGTATTTAGTGTTCAGGTAAAAAATTATGTTCCAAAGATGTAAAAATTAAATATATCCAACTGTAAAAAACAACAATTTACATTTTGAAATTCCTACTGGATTGATTAGAAGTAGATGAGCAATTCAGTGGAATTCATTCATTCATTCATTCTATCCTTCCTTCTTTCATTCATTCAATCACTCATTTGTTCCCAATTAACTATTGCTTTAGAGTTAAAGCTTAAAATACAGGTTAATTATCTGCTTTTATTGTTTGGTTAATGGACCAGTCAATGTACCACACCCCCTGCCACATTCCAGGCATGACCAGGGACTCGGAATGTTGCTGATTATGCCTCCTCATATTCCCCTCTCTTGGCCATTTAAAATGACCCCCAGTCAAGAGACCAGGGAGGTGAAACACAGCTGCTGGTGGGGATTCAAATGGAAGTGAATAGTAGGTAAATACCCCTGCATTTTCCTGGTCATCCCTGGGTTGGGGGGTCAGCTGGGGTTGACACTGGTGCATTAAATGTTAGAAAGCAAAAAGGCATCTTATCTTAGTTAGGTTATCAGAAATTTTTTACACATTCATCTTGCAGATTAAAGTTGCAGTAGAGGTACGAGACAGGGACCACAGCTTAGAGGTCAAGCATGCATTAGAACTGCATTATCCAGAAAATGTCATGTGGGGTGAAGATTACCACTACAGAAAATCTTTTCATGATAAGCACTGATATCATGGTAGTGATAGTTATAAAGATTCTGTAATTTCCAATTTCATTTAAATTTAGTCCCACAAAATACTCATACCTTCCTCGTGACAGAGAATTGAATGTCTTAGGAAGTGTGTCTTGAATTTTCTTGATAACACAAGTAGAGTTACTAGTTTTAAAAACATGATAATACTTTTAATTTTATTATTGTGTTTTTAAAACTAGAAAGTGTGTCTTGGTGATTGCTGATTTTTTAAAATGAAAATTTTATGGGCAAGAGGGCTGTAACATTAGTCCCAGCTGGGCACTTGCACATTATAAGTAGTACATACGGGTATTTTATGAAACTGCACACTAAATACTTTCAATTCAATCTTTTTGATAATAATTAATGATAATGAACAATGTTATTGATAATTAGTATAATAATTTTATTAATGGTTTATGAAATGGTTCATTTTATTAATGGTTCTTGAAATTTTAACTATACACCATTTTAAAAATATGTGGTTTGCTGTCTGTGTTGACCTTAAACACACCATGCCTGACCTTGAAACAGAAATTTACCACACATGGCTGTTTGGCAAAATTGCCTTTTACACGTCATTAATGTCATAAAGCTGTCTATTTATAAAAAATTACTGGCTTTTATTATATGGCAAGCCAGTCCAACTAAAAATGGAACAATTGGATTGGTTGCTGAGAAGTCTGGATTTTTTCATCTGGACCTCTCAGGAGAAGTTGCTTAGAAATTAATATATTATGGTCACAACATTAAAACATTTAGTGTTATGAACATACCACATCTGTCATTTAAACATGACAGTTTCACATGAAATATTATCATCTGGAGTGCATAGTTTAAAAATATCAACTGGCTTATTATTTAATTACTTTATTAGGAAGCTTATATTAAGCCTTTTTTATTGTCCTTCCAAATGTTGTTGTTGTGTAAATGATGGTATGTAATTCTTTGGGCCTCTTAATTTTTATTTAACATCAAAAATTAAGTCACTTTAATTAGCTATAATCATACTATTTTATAGAAAATAGAAAAGTGTAAATAAAGTGTTTTTAAAATAATAAATAATTCATGTCCAGTACAGCATATGGTGTGCAATATTTTAATTAAAAGAATGGATTTTGTATGAGTGGAAAATGAAAAGAACAAATCTTAGTCATACTTTAGTCACACAATGTAAATATGCACTGTGATTGATGAGTGATTCATTCAATAATGGGAGGCCGTTTTACTATTATGCATCCTAATGCCATGTACATGCCTGTAAATCAAGAAAGTACATTCCATGTGTACAAAAATCACAACTGTAGAAGGTGTTTTGTAAAATTAATAAAATTGTAAATAATTTTATGATCAAGATAAATGTAATTTGTATCTTTTTTTTGTCCAAAACATACTTGATTTAAGAGAAATATTCTCACTTCAGTAGTACACATGAGGGTTTTTGAGGACTTACAACCCACTTACACCCATTTCACCATAATTACTTTATTATTTCTTTTTTTAATCCAGATACCACTAGATACGTCAGGGTTGGCTACGGCATTCTTTTACAACGGATCTCAGCGAACTGTCGAACTGAGACAAAAAAACACATTGTGATTACGTGTCATAATGTCTACGGTCGCACCTAAAAACCTTGATGTTTACCTCTACGTATTTTCTTTGTGGTTACATCCCTGGGAAAATGTACGTTAGCAAACAAGGTATAACTTATAGCTGAAGAAAAGCTCCTATGGACGAATTTCGATCTCAAGTTATAGACTAAACCGTAGATATGGGTGGAGATATTGCTTCAGGGTGAAACGTAATCATGACATGTTTTTTCATCTCGGTTCAGCATGCTAAGATCCGTTGTAATAATCCTCTTACCACAGATATTCTTATGATGGTTGTAATGCTATAATAGGACAGATATTATTCTCCAGAATAATGAACCTGTAGCACTTACACTAACCAATTCTAACAATATACTTATACTTAACTAAAATCATGACTACCTGGTGTGGGTGGGTAGGTAAAAGATTGCTTTTTCTACTAATAGGCGCTTGTTGCGACAAGACAAACATGAATGTTCTATCTTGGAACCATGCTAGCCTGTTTTCCCTTTATGGTAGGTTCATTTAGATTCATGTTAGCCTGAATGTCAATATCCACTTACATATACATGTAAATAAAATTTAAATACCGGTAACTACGAGGTCTGAATGCGATACACTGACCTCATTTCATTCCTTCCTCTTATGACTGTATCAAAAAGAGGCAGTTGATAACTTTCCAATATATTATTGTCAGTGTTTTCGGAACAATACTTTCTAGATAATTTAATTATTCAAGCTTAATCTTCTTGCTTTTCAATGCATACATTTAGAAATCAAATTCAACACCACTGAGATGGCCCATATGTATACCAATGATGTGATTTATCAAATCTTTTCAGTTTTTGCCCTTTTACCTTGTTAGCTAAATTTTGACATTAAAGATTTGACCATGCAACATTCAATAAATAAGATAAAAATAGCATCTTTCTCCACCACTATTTATGTACCTTCCAAAATGGTACATGTAGTTAGGAGCAAATGTCACTTTCATCATTTGTTGGCTTTATATTATACTTATAAATAACAAAACAACTTACAAAACCTGTGTTATTCTTCTGTGAATGAAGAGTCATTGCATACACAGTCTGTCATAATGGGTAGTTTAAGGTGATTTGTAAAATATTCTTTTTCTGTTGGGTGATTAACTGTCCACAATACCAATGTTATACCACGTTCTTTAAATTCCTTTATGTACTCCCTATGAAAAAATGGAAATGTGCTCACTTATTCATTCATACATTCTATTTCTGGTGTTTGGATTAAACAGCCACAGGTAATAAAATGCACCAAAATAACACACAAGGCCACTTAAAAAAGTTTTCCAGCAGTATCACGCTACAACAACAAATTCCTGTGAATTGTCATTTGTCATCTTACCAAAGTGCAAACATTCCAACCACCAAACTTTGTATTAATTTTAGGGCTTCCCTTTTGTCATTTTTAGGGACCAGTCATTATATACACTCCCCACGGGCCAAGTGCGAGATTTTTTCCCAGTAAATATATGTCTACTTATTGTTCATGACACTTTTGTTTATCAAATCTTTTCTTAGAAATGATTGCAAGATTAAACCTAAAAAATCAATTAAATGGACACCCCACTTGCAAATTTCTGGATCCACCAAAATAACACCCCTGATTATTGAATCCAAACTACAGATGAAGGGCCTTGCAGTTTAAGAGTTATGCCATTATGGCAGCTTAGTGCTATATTGATTGACAGATTGGTCAAGACAGAAATGGGCAGGTTGACCAAAGGTTCAGGACCAATATGCAATACAAATTGACAGGGCTATTGTGAACTAGACACACCACATGTGAGAAGTGGTCTGTTAGATGTCAGTCTGTTTGAACAAAGTTGCCACTGATCTCATGGGAATCAGAGGCCCATGACACACCATTGAAGTTGACAAATTTTAGTTTGGGAAGAACAGAATAGAACCATCATAAAAGACTTGGAGATGCTCTCTGGCTTTTCTGATCTGTTGATAAAGCAACTCAAGAGGTGGGAATTTTTCATGCAAATGACTGCACTCATGAAAAACTCTTCTGCCAACAGACCTTACCAACCACTTATTGACAGATTACAAGCTACTTACTCACACCTTACTGACCACTTAATGACACCTTACCAACCACTTACTGATATCTTACCAGTCACTTACTGACACCTTACCAACCACTTACTGACACCTTACTGACCAATGACTGATTCCTTACTGACCCCTTACTGATTCCTTACCAACCACTTACTGACATCATACCAACCACTTACTGATACCGTACTGGTCACTTACCATATGGTGCACATAGTTCACAATAACTAATCTACAGATATTGGTGTAGCTGAACATTTGATGGTCAGTTGATCAAACAGCACTGCTACTAGAATGGCCTAATTTGAGGAGAATGGATAATCACTTACTTGGAGACAGAGTCTTTATTAACAAGGAATACACTGACACCAAGAAAGTCAAAGACCCATGAATGAAGATGCAATTCCCATACTCTGTCTAATACTGGTGTTATGATCTGTTTCCATAGCTCTTTGTAACGTGAAACACCATTCAGATTCTTGGATATTATAAATTTTCTCCATGTTAATGCTGTTAAGATATTTCTATCTGCTCTTCGTACCTAGATCAAAAATAAGGTGATTCAAGGTCTGTATTATATGGACTGAGTTTTTTCCACTGCCTAATAACCCAAGCATGTGGTGCATGGGCCATAAAAAAGTGTGGGGGAAAAATGTTTCACAGCATTAATAGGATGTTTATTGTATGGTAAGGCTAATGCACCCATGTATTAGTAATAGCATCTGTATATACTTAGCCATATCATTTTACCATTTTTTAGATAAGATACATAATTTTTATTGATCATGTGAATAAAATAATTCTTCCAAGTATATTAGATTCCTTACCTCAAAAATTACATTTGGATAGAAAGAGCATATAATTGCTTTATCATAAAGCTGGTACCTAGAGAAAAGCTCCTTAATTGTAGAAGCAACCTATTGGAAGAAATGGAGTCATTTTTAACTAAGCTACATGTATAGATGATGTCAAATACATGCAAGACAAGGATTTTGACAATCTATGACCATTATTGAAGGTAAAAGCAAAGAGCTAAAACCAAAGTTGGTGAACTGCACATGGAAACAGGGTAGGTGCCTGGCAGCAACAGAGCTTTTAAATAGTGACCTATTTCTTTTGCTTTGGATATATGCAGTAGCCTTTGTCCTTTTTTACTAAGATGATAGAAACACAAATAAGCCCATACTCTACCTGACTCACACCAGTAAACTTCTTGACATCAATATACATTTGAAGTTCAAGTTCAAGACATGTTGTGATGGCCTCTTCAAAGGATGGTATTTGCTCATTTGGGAATTCATCTCTATAAAACAATGAATAACAGATAAAATAAAATGAAAAAGGACAATCACAGTTTTGAATATCTATTTTCTCTATCAAGCTATGATTGTCTTAAAGAAATTTAAAGGAATGATTTACTTTTAAGAGATTCAGGGTCTTACAGAAAATGGGGCTTGCACTCGGAACAAAATAGGGAGGTATAAAAAGAAAAAGGAATATTTGACTGCCAGATCTTTTCCCTTTCCAATTCTGTTCTCCTCCACCTCTATTTAGTTACAAATGCAAGACAAGAAACAATAAATTCATAAATAAATAAAACAATGAGAGTTGAGTTGAAATTTCAGTTAATAATAATTATTATTCAATTAATATTTCAATTATTTGAAAATTCGAAATAATTCAAATAATATTCGAATAATTCGAAATTTCAACTAATAATTATAATAACAATGAAAGTAAGAGTGTTTAGCATGGATTTTTCTAAGGCTTTCGATATGGTTAAGCATAGTATTTTATCTGAAAAACTTAAACTGCTACCTATTAGTCCTTACATAATTAATTGCTATCACAGTTTTCTTTTTGCCGTCGACAATGGGTTATTTCAAATGGGAATATAGCTGACTGGAAGTGGGTTAATAGGGGTACCACCCAAGGAAGTGTCAGTGGGCCTTACCTGTTCAACTTATTTATTAATGATTTGAGTATTAGTGATAACACAGGCATCAACACTTCAATTCTTATAAAATATGCTGACGATACAACTATTGTATCACCTGTAAGGTGACACAATGGCAACATTTTTGAATACTCTCATGTTTACGTTAAAGAATATCTTAACTGGACAAGTTCAAATGGTATGAAGTGTAATACATCAAAGTGCAAAGTGATTATCTTTAGAAAGAAGGGTGATAATGATGATTACAACCTTATTGAACAGATACCACAATGTAAAGAACTTAAGT
>JAAAQI020121964.1:0-15592 GCA_011800005.2 Stichodactyla mertensii
CTACTACCCAAACTACTACAACCCAAGCTCCTACTACCCAAACTACTACAACCCAAGCTCCTACTACCCAAACTACTACTACCCAGGCTCCTACACCGGATTGTTACAGTGTAAGTATTTCGGCTTGCCTTGCGAATTTACAAAAACAATGTGAGAGTTTGATGGCCGGCATGGCAGAAAGAATCTTGATACCTCATGAAATCCGGTCTTAAACACCAGAGTGCGTTTTCTTTGTCCTGCTGTTATGAACTATAGTCAGTTGAACCCCCGCTCCGACACCTAGGACAGAGCGGGAAATTAACGCGGCAACACCGGGGATTCATCGCGCATTTAAAGGCGTGAATGCACGGGGATACGGAGAATTGAACGCGTACTTCAACAGGTTTAAAGCAACATGTTAACGAGCAAATCCTTCTCCGGGGAACATGGGGGGAAAGTCCTTAATCTGACACTACGTGAATGTTAAATTTCCCACCCTGTTCCGGGAGTCGGGGGGGGGAGAGTTTAATTGACTAGTGCATAAAAAGTATTTTAACAGCAGAGTTAATCTCCTCCTGAGCTGACCTCGACAAAAAAAAACAAAGTCAACCAATCACATTCGAGGCTGTTCTAAAAAATTAAGAGTAAAAGAAGAGAAATTAAACATCTTCTACGACTGAAGAAGATTGTAACTTTTCTTTTAGCCTCGCAAAGCCCCAGTGATAGACCAAATCACCAGGGTCTACGACTCTCTGTGTCAATGTTAAGCCCCTGCCTCACAAACCAACAACAATGTCAGCAGAAATAATATAGCTAGTACTAATATCTAGTGACTTATTTGTTTTTCGCAGCAATGCAGCAGCCGGAGAATTTGTCACCGCACTTTGAGGGTAAAAAAACTTATGGAATAATAGTAATAATAACAACGACGACGACGACGACGACGACGAAAACGACGACAACAAACAGCAGCAGCAACGACAACAAACAGCAGCAGCAACAACAACAACAGCAGCAGCAACAATAACGACAACAGCAACAACAGCAGCAGTAGCCTAAACAAATAAATAGCAACAGCAATGACAATGACAGTGACAGTGACAGTGACAACAATAACAACGACAGTAGTAATAATGATAAGGATGATGATGATAATAATAATAATAATACACCTAGCGAAGAATATGATGATTTCTTTAAGGGACCGGTAATTATTTATCGCTTGCATGGAATGGGGCTGGGTGGGTGTTGGATATCCCCCTGAGGCACTAGGAGACTTACGTTATCCCCCCCTCGTATTCCAACAAATTTACTGACAAATTTATGTGACCCCTCCCCCCCCCCTTACTGTCTGTCGTTTAATTCTGATTATCTCTCTCCTCACGCCTGGTGCAAAATCTTGTGCCCTCCAAATCAAATCTCCAATCTTCCCTCGGCCATAAATAATGGGACCGGTCCCTAAAAGTTGTCCCTTTCAGTTCTCCCGTGCAATTTACGACATGCATCCCCTCCTCTTCGTTTGACGAACGAAGGAAAAGATTTTCAAAGCACCCCTTCACCTTCCTGACCTTTTAGGAGACCCACCTACATTTCCTTCCCTCCGCGCGACTGTATCATTTCAGCCTTTTATCCTTTTTCAGCAGGCGTATTTTGAAAATACTTTGTTTCTTGATAACCCTTGATTTTTTCTTTCCCATCATACTATGCTTATAGTGTGGGTATGCCTATGTATGGCGATTGCAGAGACGAAGATGCAGAATTCGCAGATGTGGAACACGGGTAAGCAAATGAAACATTTGCGTCACTTATTACAAAAGAAAAGAGAGAAAGAGAAAAATCTATCTTATATACAGCTATCTCAAAAAGGTTGGTAAAGGTTTTGTTGCATCTTGCATGTTGTGCATACCAAGGTTGAAATGCACTGCTTCCTCTTGCAAAAACCTTCAATAAACCAAATAACCCTCCAGCGTAACTCTTTGGTATATGGAGCCAGCATATTTTCTTCTGTATGTACTAATACCAATATTGACAATATAATCCACAGTGCATTTTGGGCTTTATATGCAACATGCAACACACAACAAAACATTCACCAACCTTTTTGAAATAGCTGTATACGCTTTTATAGGTGCCCTATATAGAAAATGCGGCTTTGTTTTCTTGATAACGCTTGATTATTTCTTTCCCATCATACTATGCTTATAGTGTGGGTATGCCTATGTATGGCGATTGCAGAGACGAAGATGCAGAATTCGCAAATGTGGAAGACGGGTAAGCAAATAAAACGTATGCGTCACGTAACACAAAAGAAAAGAGAGAAAAAAGAGAAAGGCTGAAAAATCTAATATACACGCTTTTTCAGCTAGTTTATATTGAAAATACTTTGTTTCTTACTGATAACGCTTGGGTATTTCTTTTCCATCATACTATGCTTATACTGTAGTGTTGGTATGCCTATGTATGGCGACTTACGAGACGAAGATGCAGAATTCGAAGATGTAGAAGATGGGTAAGCGTATGAAACTTTTGCGTCGGTTAATACAAAAGAGAAGAGAGAAAAAAGAAAAAGAGAGAATAACACTTATTTCAAAAAATGTTGTCGCAGCATCGATTGACAATTGACAATAGAAGACCGCAAGGGACGTCGGTAATTTTAATTGTAATTAATTTATTCATGGTTTCAATTGATGCCGCGGTACAACTTTCCATGCTGTCTTCAGTTCTGCGGGTGAATATGTGTCTGTGAGTGTGTGTTTCATGTGAATAAATTATTTTAAGTTTAATTCATTAGCATCCCTTGCGGTCTTCTATTGTCAATCGTCAATCGATTCTGCAACAACGTTTTTTGAAACAAGTGTATAAGCTTTTTCAGCTGACTTCTATTGAACATAATTTGTTTCTTGATAACGCTTGGGCATTTCTTTCCCATCATACTATGCGTATAGTGTGGGTATGCCTATGTATGGCGACGTGGCAGACGATGCAGAATTCGCAGATGTAGAACACGGGTAAGCAAATGAAACTTTTGCGTCACTTATTGCAAAAGAAAAGAGAAAAAAGAGGAGAAAAAATCTATCCAATATATGATTTTTCAGCTGGCTTCTATTGAACATAATTTGTTTCTTGATAACGCTTGGGTATTTCTTTCCCATCATACTATGTTTATAGTGTGGGTATGCCTATGTATGGCGACCTTTGAGACGAAGATGCAGAATCCGAAAATGCGGAACAAGGGTAAGCAAATGAAACTTTTGCGTCACTTATTACACACACACACACACACACACACAAAGACAGAAAAAAGAGAAAAAGACAGTAACACAAATGAAGACAACAATTTCAAACTTCTTTACACTTATATTTTGGCTGTATCATTTCAGCCTTTTATGCTTTTCAGCAGGCGTATTTTGAAAATACTTTGTTTCTTGATAACGCTTGATTATTTCTTTCCCATCATACTATGCTTATAGTGTTGGTATGCCTATGTATGGCGATTGCAGAGACGAAGATGCAGAATTCGCAAATGTGGAAGACGGGTAAGCAAATGAAACGTATGCGTCAATTAACACAAGAGAAAAAGAGAGAAAAAGAAAGAGAGAAAAAGAAAAAGAGAGAGATAATCTACCTAGTATTATATGCCTTTTCAGCTGGCTTATATTGAAAATTTAATTTCTACCTTGATAACGCTTGATTATTTCTTTCCCATCATGCTATACTTACAGTGTTGGTATGCCTATGTATGGCGATTGCAGAGACGAAGATGCAGAATTCGAAGATGTCGATGGGTAGTGGTAAGCACATGCACTTTTTTGCGTCAGTTAATACCAAAGAAAAAAGAATAAATGGAATAAAAGGAACTAGCAAATATGCATGCACGACAGGAATGCACGCCAGGCATTCTTGGATTATTTTGATCTATGAATTGTGATGGTCCGGCTGAGTGGTCTTGAGATCGAGAAAGACTGGTGTTGAGGGTTCTGGTAGAATGAGGGTGACTATATGTTACATAAATAAACTAACGTATTATCACGAAACTTGCATTCTAATTGGCTACGCTACTACAAGTCTAATAGCGAAAAGCACATCAAAACAATGGCGTTTGCCTCTCGCATTTTGTCGAGAATTTAGAGAAAATTTTGAGGTTCTGGATATTTTCTATCGCTGTCCGACTTGTTTGTTTATACTAAAACAAAAGAAGTTTTGCACTTCTGCCATGTTGCATGGCAGAAAAAATAAAATCGTTTTACATGACAAAGAATTCAATCAAGGGGAAAGAGATTCTATTGTTCTGCCATCCAACATGGCTGCTGTCACGTGGTTGTGCAATACCTCTATTAGACCTCTCGTCCTCATGTGCTTCAAGTCAAACAGCATCCTCGGTTCCGCTATGTTGGCTATTTATTCGTTACCCATTCGAGTCCCAGGTCTAATTGTTAATGAGTCAGTAACAATTTGATCTTGTTTCATGCATTTTTTTTTTGGGGGGGGGGACGGGGGTTGAGCTCCAGGTTTTGTTATTGCAGCCCTCAGAAGTCCCATCCCATAATGCAAAGCACGCAGTCGCATTGTTGACGTAGGTGGCTAGGGGTTGGATCACTTGCCACTTTTATGTTGATGCTGTTGATGCTTGATTATTACTTATGTGATGAATGTTGCATGTATCAAACTACACAATTTATCTTTTGGCAGACATACTGGCGCATTTGTCCTAGAAGATGCTCTGCGGTAAGTACTTACAAATATATTTTTAGAATGGCGCACGCAGCGCTCAGTCCGTACCGGCTTGACCTCGAGCCAAATAACCCCCAGTCACAAAAACGTCTGTAAATTTGTCAATTTTCAACTTTACGTTTTCTCGGCCGATATAACACCTGACATAATGAATCTCTGTAGGGTTACTAAAATAAAGGTGCTCTTTCTAGTGCTGGTGTACGCTTTTAATTTTAACTTATTTGAATTTGCGGTCGCCATTTTGGAGAGGGGTCTATTGAAACAGAGTACTAAAATTATTATTGTGTATTTCTCTAGGCTTGCAGACCGAGAAGGATTTGCTATAAGGTAAAAATATTTCATTCAGCTGTGCAGATTAGGGGGTGAAAAAATAGGCCTTTCCCAAGATACAGTCCAGTGCTACCCCAAGCCTCGATTTCATTAACGTAACAGTTTCCCTCGTGGTGTTAATTTGTAGATTATTTTGTGTTATTATCTAGATCTTGCTAACTCTGATCACCCGACCAACATATCGAAAGTAGGCTATTCTCCAGCACACCATTGCGAGACAATTTGCCGCGAAAATTGCACGGATGTAACGGGGCATTAAGGCTGGTTTTCACCTCATGTCTGAATGGGAATCCGGGAGTCATTCATGTAAGTGAAACCCGCTTGTCGTTAACGGAATCAGAAGCAGAAACCTCGATTTGAAGTATCTATTCTTTAGATAAGGCCTGAAGAAAGCTACAATCTTGGACAAAATTGTTAAGAAAATGTTCGTTTTCACGTCTCAATCAAAAACAAGGATCTTAAATCAACAAAACTATCAATAGAGCTTTTAAGTTGTGACCAAAACCAAAACGTTTATTTGTCCACAATTCTTCCTCCACCTGTAAGAAACAGACCTATGAACTGCTTTTCATTTTGGACCCGGAAGTCGCTTTTCCATTCAAGTGACGTCACACGTAACAGCTCTATTGTGCCCCCCACTCCTCTCCCCCCCCCCCCCAAAAAAAACAACAACAACAACAACAACAATGGTAAATCCCAGCTGGGTCATTTCTGTCCCCGAGTGACCAACATCCTGGGTGGGGAGGGAGAAGGGTCCGATGCAGCAACTCTTATAAGGGTATGACAATTTTTTTTTGAAAAAGAGAAAAATTCTCAACACTTTTTGAGTCCAAGATTGTAGGTGATGTTGTAGGTAAGTTGGTTGTAGGTGTCTGCTTCTGCTTGCGATTCCGATATTCTGGCTTTCACTTACTGTGTAGGGAAATAGCGAAGAGGGGATCGAAAGAAAATAGAATCCATCCCAATCCGAAAGTGAAAACCAACTTTTAGGATCGATAAAGAGGTTTTGTGTCAGGATGACGGGGTCTTACTTTACCTGTAAGAAATCCACACTACACAAGCTTGGAAATTCCTGGAGTCTAGTACAAAATAGTTTATTGAAAACTACCAACGAATAATCTAGCCGCTCAATCATTTTATACACTTATTTCAAAAAGGTTGTCATCACCAAGCGACACAGGTGATAGGAGATAGGTCAGTCGAAGACCTGGGTCTGCGTAAATAGAACGATATTCTGTCATTAGGTTAATATCGAGACATTCAGTGCTGCTGGCAGCCAAAAGAAGCCATTTTTAGCACTTTTATTCACTGCCATTTGCATCATTTGTTCATAAAGCCCAGGTCAAACGTCGAACTTCACATGAGCCGAACCTAATGACATCAAAGAAGACCGCCTTATTATCCATTGTTTTCAATGAGTTCGACGTTTGACCTGGGCCTAAGATAGTTCTGGTGTGACCTATTGCCTATATCCCTATCTCCTTTGGCGAGCACAACCTTTTTTGAAATAGGTGTATGTTTTGACACTTTAAATCTTAGTCATTAGTCATTAATATATGTGGTGTTTAACACTTGTAGGGACGTTGTTGGTACAGGTGGTATTGCCCAGCGTAGTCTAAGCGATGCCATTTGCACATTGTAGCTGAAGGGTAAGAGAGAATCCACGTTTGAAAATTCAAACACTTTGTTATATACAATATGAAGACTAGCTGGTTTCTCAAAAGGGGTCACAGAGCATGAATGGGCGTGACCCCATTTTGAAAATGTGTGTTTCTCCATTCAAATCGTAATAAATTAAATTTTCAATCTTATATTTCCTACCATTTCTCCTGCGTTAAACATTTTGAGCTGAAACTTCGAAATTCTTACAAATATCAAGGTGTTCTTCTCATTTATGGAGTTCATTTTGGCTCTGGTGCTTGTTCTAGGTGGGGGAGGGGGTCTAGTCATGTGACCTGTAAGTGCAAAAATTATTATAGATTATTAATGATATCAATATGCAGCCCGTAAAGTCCACCCATGCATAGTGAGCTAAATGAAAACTCTGATTTATTTATCTATTTATTTTAAAGACGACTGTACTTATCTATCAACATTGGAAATCTGCTATAATTATGAACAACGTCTATATAGTATAGTGAGGCTTCATAAACTAAAATGGATCCTTAGACGTTTTCTTACTCCTTTTTTTACAGACGTCTTATGGAACATATGTGGACTACAGGTACATTAGCCACCTGAAATGGACCGGAAATCGAAAAGTATTATCAATGGGTTTGGCAATTTAGGACTCATGTATTTGGGAAATAAATTTTTGACTGGGTTTGGTGGAGGCTACATAGGGTAGATTTTGAAAGAGTTCAGCTGAGTTACAAACTCTAAGAATAAGAGGGTAATATATATATGTGTATATATATATATATATATATATGCAGTAGGAGGAGAGTCAAAATGAGATATTATCTTAGGGTCAAAATAAAACGTGTTGGGCAATTAAGGCTCTTTTTTTTTCTCTACCAGTTCTTAAAAGCACCTTCCCGTAGTTACCCATAATCATCTAGTCTTTTCAGTTTTGCGTGCGCAAGAAATTAGGTCATGGAGACAAAGGATATTTGGAAATTGAACAGAAACAAACGCGTTTACATGGAAAGGGAATAAAATTTGGAAGGAGGATTCAAATGGTAAAAAAAAGGAACTTGTCCTATTCATGTTCCACAGAAGGTAGACGTATTTCTTAAAAACTACGATAAGTTCGATCTCTTTTGGCAAATCCCCTAGACAGGGGTTTTATGTATTCACGTCTTTAGGTTTCTCGGTAGCGTTCTGAGAAGATATACACCTATTTCAAAAAGCGTTGTCGGTGAGAGGATTCAAGCCTACGCGACTAGACCGAAGAGGACTATGGGTAGTCAATGAAACAGAATAACATGATTAGCATAAAGGTATACAACTAGTTGTACTCTAGCCATGCCTCGACCTTACAGCGAAGACACACGTGAACGCCACAAGTGACAGAAGTGTTAATTTATGCAGAAACCGATTAATTGAATACAAATACTACCCATAGTCCTCTTCGGTCCAGTCGCGTGGGCTTGAAGCCTCTTACCGACAAAAAAATCTTATTCCGATACAATATGTTGTCTGAGATGGGAATTAATTCACTTTCTTCTCAAATCCAGGTTTTTTACTGATTTCTACTTGACCTCAGTCACGTTTGTCTTGTGACTAAGAATAGTCACGTGACCGAAAACAGTCACTAAGAATGTTTGGCATTTATGCAAATTAGCAATGCCAGTTTTCCATAGGTTCCCATTAAGGCCAGTTTACACTAGCAATTTTGTCGCACGACGTAAGCCGCGATTTCGTGGCGATTTTACGGTGACAGATCGCATATAAGTCGCCCCCAATTCCAAAATGCTCGAATTTTAGTGCACACATGCGCGATTTGGGTTGCGATAAATTCACCACTCAAGTCGCCGCTCAAATCGCGTTACAAAATTACTAGTGTAAACGAACCTTTACACCTCAACCTTTCGCGTACCGTACGGAATAACCTCTATGTATTGGAACAAAGAAGGAGTGGAGTGACAGGCTGTAAGCCATTGGCTGAGCAATTATCCAAGATATTGGACTGCGGACGTGAGATTTCCTCTAGCTTTCCTGAATCGATTTGCATTTGCTGTTCTATCAGAGTCTGCCTTGTCGCTGCCGATTTCTCCCGATTTATTATTGTCCCTTGAGAGTACGACAGAGTCGCGCGCGAAAGCTTTCTTGTTGATCTCTTGACTGCCACGCAATGCTGAAGAATTCTCGCATACTTGTCCCTAAAGTAATCATCTAGGGCGCCATAAATAATAGGATTTGAGCAGCTCGATATCCACACCAATAAATAACAGTATTTCAATGTTATTTCGAAATATCGGAAGCTCAAACCGCTTCCAAAATCCATGGCTAGAAACAAAATGTGCTGAGGAAGATAGCTGGAAGCAAAAATAATCACAACGGCAATCAAAACTCGTAGACTTTTCCACCGTTGCTTTTTGTCTGTGTTGTTGAAGGAGTGCGACTTTTTTAGCGTACTTAACATCTTGACATACGTTGGGAATATTACAAGTAAAGGGATAAGATAGGTGCAGACAAAAAGAAACATGGTGTAAAATTGTCGGTATTTTTTATGAGGCCAGTTTTCCCTGCACTGGAATTTTTGATTCGCATTATCGTGGAATTGAAAGGCGAACAGTTGGGGCGAAGCTGAGACAAAGGCAAACGCCCACGCCATTCCCAACATCAACAAAACCTTTCTCTTGGACACTTGGGCTTTAAGCGGTCGTACAATGGCTTGGTATCTCTCGTACGTCATGACAGTAAGCGTGAATATCGAGGCACTAACGCTGGTTACTTGTAGTGTTGGTACAAGTTTGCACATAAGCGTGCCAAAAGGCCAGACTCCAGTTTCGTAGTAAGCAACAGTGAATGGAATGCATAACAGTGCGACAGCAAGATCAGCCAGCGCGAGATTCATCAGAAAATATCCATAATAGAACCGTTGCATGCTCCTAAGCTTTCGATTATTCACCACGACGGTGCAGACCAAGACGTTACCTCCAACCGTTAATACAAAAACTATAGCGTAGAGCAAAAGACGTATGACTTTAGAAGTAAAAGGTTCTGCTACTTGGTTGCTTAGCTGCTCTTGGAAAGAATCCATCGTTGAGTTCATTTTGAGGCGTCACGATTCAAATATCCAACTTGATATCTTCCCTTTCTTCTTTTTCCTAATAAATTCGAGCGAATTACTACCGTCTTTGTGTTGCCAGTGAGTGACACCGAGCTATGGTTTCACGGATCTGTCAAAAAAGCCTTAGGTATTAGTTCATATTACACTAGCTTGTCTTTTCTTTCTTTTCCGACGTCAATGGGAAAAGCTATCGTTCTTAAGATTGTCAATGACACTCTGGAAATATAATTTCTTAAGTAGCTGCGATAAAAGCATTAAGTAACCGGAAAAATGCACTTGTAACGTTATCTGTCCATAGAGTATGCTTTCGAAGATTAACTGATAATTTTAGATCTTAAATATTGGCTCGAGTCAAGAGCGAAATCCCATATATTCGTGTTTACGGTAGGCGGAGCAGCGCAGATAAAGATGTTAATATAGCTTTTTTTCTGGCACATTGAAAAAGTCATTCGGCTTCCCACTTTAAAAAGAAGAAAGATAGAAGGACGAGAAAGCGTTCCTGGCATTTGACAACGTCCGCACAAGTATCAGCGGAACATGGATCAACTTTACAATTGCAGTTTTAAGACACTCAATATGAGACAAAACCATGCAGTTTTGAGGCCTTCGACAGGCTACCTACACTTAGACCAATTTAATCAAAGGCAGCCTCGGTTCTGAGGGGGGTTGTTAGGGGTGGTATTTGACTTTTTCTGATAACAGGTCGTTGGCAGGTTTGAATAATCTTTGATTACATATTAAGACGATTTTCAGCAATTTGAATCTGCAACGTGTCAATACGATAATCATTCCTCTGTTATATATCATCGTATAAAACGTTAGCGTGAATTTCATAATGGCCGGATTGACCCTTACGGTTTCTTTGCATGCAGGAATCAAAGTGGATTCTTACGTTTTTTTTTTGAGTAGGCCATGGGTTCAAGTCCCTAGATTATTGTGCAGTGACGTCAAGGGGTCTTGGTCCGTTCTTCCTCTGTTTCTTACTGATGACTATATATGGTGACATTGTAAGGTTCTTACGACAAGTAGCTCTGTTTGCAACTGTAAAGAGTTTTGTCTAGTTTTTGAGGCATTATCAAGAACAGTTCGTCCGCTCAGCTTGAGGAGACACCCTGCTGTTAAACTACAAAAATAACAATTGATAATCATGGCAACAGCAATGTGCTTCATGTGTTTAAATTATTGTGTCAAAATAGTTAGGCTATTAATAATCATTATTATCATCATCATCACCAGCATCATCAGACATCATCATCGTCATCGTCATCAGCCAGTCATCATCATCATCATCATCAACAACAACAGTCATCATTATCATCATCACCAGTCATCATCATGCATCATCATTACCAATATTATTATGTCCGCCATCTTTATCAACATCGTCGTTACCATCCTCATATACGGTCATCATTATCATCTTCATCACCAATAGTCATCATCAATCATCAAAATCATTATCATCACCATCAGTCGTCATTGTCATCGTGCGCCATCTGCCGTTGGAGCAGTTTTCGTATGACTGAAAAGGTCGCGGCATGGTCAGTGTCTTAAGCGTGCCTTGCCGTGATCGCGATGTTTTGTAGAATTTTGACGTGCCTTGCCGTGCCTTGACTGTCACGACCGTGTTCGTGCCACGAGCTTTTCACAGTCACACGGAATTTGCTCTATTACCATCCCTGTCATCTTTATCATTAGTCATTATCGTCATCATTATGTCATCTTGCAAGGGCTAAAAATAACTATAGTGCTTAACCAGCATTACTAGCAGTATTTTTCTCTCTCGCTTCGAGCTTCAGTATGATCATCCACTCCGGACAAAGAAGTAAAACCCAAGGGAATGACGTAATCTGGTCTATAAGATTCCCGATTTATATGCTTTGGAACTAACAGTACCAACTCGGTTCCAACTCCGCTATCCATAATGACTAATCAGGGAGCTCGGCCGAAGCCTAAAGGGAGGGGTTAGTCGGCCCCTAGACTACGATTAACCCCTTGCTATGATCAGTAAGAATCGAACTTTTTCCCTCTCCGAGAATTAGTAGACCCTTGTAGCTATCTTCCATGTGGGAGGCATCAGAAAATTAGTCATGCGCAGACCATAATAAACACAGAGCGCGCTTCGTCATTCTCAAATTGAAGAAGGAAAGAAAAAACGAAAAGAAAAAATAAGGAGGGGTTCTATTACTGGGATACTTGGTACTATTAGTGACAAATCAAGGTTTGTGCCGCTAAATCGGAAATCTTTAATGTCTTCATATGAAGCCTCTTGCAAGAATCTTAGCGTGTCTTTCGTGAGTATCATTCCTTAGATCTCAGAGAAATAAACCTGTCATCAGTGCTTACGCGAATGAACTCAACCCAAAGCATTAAATAATATACTTATTCTCTCAAAGATAAAGCTCAGCTTCAGTTAACGCACTAGTCCTGCTATTGTGTTGTAGTTCTAGATAGTTAATCATAATATCGGGTGGCTATGGTCCATTAACGTTTTGGTAGCTGATGCTCGTCATTTTCGATATTAGATACTGCATATTTGTGGTATTTTTAAGACTTGTGACGATTCTTTCACTTTATCGAAATCTTTTGCATGACATCATTAGATAAAGAGATCAAGACTCAAGTAAATCTATAGGTTATCAACTGAGATATCGTGTTAGTCTCCATGGCCTATAGATAAAATGACTAGAGTAGTAGATTTAAGGCTTTCGCGTGACATATTCATAATTAAAATAGAAACTTTACGGATTCCACGCGTGAGAACGATATTCGAAGAAATTGACGTTTCGGCAACACTGTGGTAGCCTTCATCAGAATGATGAAAAAATCAGGAAGCGTGCAAGTATAAGTATGAACGTCAGTTTATTGTTCTAGTGATCTCTGTCGTCATGGTGATGGATAGGAGAGTGTCCAATGTCTTTGATGAGTCTTGTCCAGGTCGTACTTAGTTTGTAGCTATCTTCTCTGTTGAAGTTGTGTGGTCGTTTGTAGATTTCAATGGCTTCTTTGATCAGTCGAGGAAAATATGAGTTGGTCTTAGCAAGAACTTGTATGTTGTCAAAGTCGATGGAGTGATCGGGGTAGTCGTATGCATGATTAGCCACAGCAGAAAGAAAGTATTATCCGTCGTCGGTGGCGCGTCTGTGTTCTTTAATTCGGCAGTCAATGGTCCGTCCTGTTTGTACAACGTAGTATTTTCCGCAGTCACATTTGATTAAATAGATGCCTTCAGTTTGTAGAGGAGGAAGCTGGTCTTTAGGGGATCTGAGTTCTTCTTGTACTTTGTGAAGAGTATCAAAGGAGACCTGTATGTTGTGTTTACGAAGGAGTTTAGCAATGCGGTCTGTGGTAGTGGCAATATATGGTAGGCAGATGAAGGCAGCGGGTTTGCCATTGTTCTCAAGAGCAGCTTTAGTTTTAGGACGGGAGAAGATTTGGCGGTTGTTGTATCCATTCTGCTTAAGCGCATTAACGACTGTCTGCTTTTCTTGGCTGGCGGAATCAGAGTCTGCGATGATACTAGCGCTGTTGAAGAGAGTTTTGATGAGAGACATCTGGTGATGAGAATTAGCATGGAGATATCCGTTAGTGTGTGTATTTTTGTTACCCTTCCCTTTGAGCTTGCATGAAAAATAATCACCTCCCCCCTTCTGCACAAGCCCTCCACCCTCTGATTAATGGCCGGTCGCTAAAATTCAAGACGTTCTCGCGCGCACGAATCATCGGCATCGGTCGAAGTCTCTAAACCCAGGAAAATCTATCCACGAAGAGATTTCTAGTCAATCCTCTTAAAATGTCAGTTTGGACACTTTATCTCCTTTAACATTCGGGATAAAGAATGGACCTCTTTGGCTTTACATCACGTGCCATGCCCTCAAACATTATATCCCTTTAACATTCGAAATAGAGAATTCCAAGAGCTAAAGAAAGCAATCGAAGAGCAATGGAAGAACTTTCATTCCCCGTGCAGTAATTTAGTCGTGTAATTTGTTTACTTTTTAGATAAGAATTTAAAACCCAAAATGGAGTTTCGAGCTCAACTTTATAGGAGAATTTATTGGAGGACGCGGGAATTCCTCGTTGAATTTCGCGAGAAAAACGATATCGCACGAGTCGCGAAGCGATAATAATAATAATGTGAATCTCATAGCGTCTACAGTATCATAAGATTCTATAAAATACTCCCAACATTGGTCACGTGGTCAGGCAAAAGAAGAGAAAGAAACAGACAAACGCGCGCACACAAACAATCGCTGTGAATGTTGGTCATTCTCTTTCACATTTGTAAGTAAAAACTCAAGCCAAAGCAACGAGAAATAAACTATTTAGTGCCGATTCTTTAGTGCCTATTGTAAGCAAGGATGTCGTATCACACGATAATAAATACGTAATGTTTTGATGCTAAAAATAGTAACACATTCATCTAGAACGTCATTCTAGAAAAATCAAGATCTAGAAACTTCTGAAACCTTTCTAGAAAAACCTTAACGTTGTCACTGAAAAAAAGCCTGAAGCCTAAAGCTTTGAGAGCGGAATCATGATTTTTTCTTCACCGTGACATTATTGAGAAACTCACTATGCTTGCAAATTCTATACGGATTGGACATATATTCTTTAATTCTTAGATAGCCTACAGCGAAGTTTGTTGGTAAACAAAAGATAAATGAAAGCTTTAGGCTTTTTTTCAGCGACAACGTTAATTGAATTAGCTATACAGACCTATTTCAAAAAACGTCGCACAGCCAAAAGCAACAAACGACAAGACCAAGACCAAAACCAAAGGTCTGTGGTCAAGATATTAGTTCAGTTTTCGGACATACATTTGAACTTGGGAAGCATAGCAAGCCTGCCATTGTAAAAAGATTAAATATCTAAATAGATGAATTACTGAATTACTGCCTGGCGGACTTGGCTTGTTGCTGTCGGCTGCGACAACGTTTTTTGAAATAGGTGTATAATCATAAAGATGTTTGATAGCGCGTACATCCTTCAGAGTACAAGAACGAGAATTTTAAGCTAAAACCTCTTCATTTTGGCTGTTTTTGCCGTGTACTAATCTCATCCTAATCCTGTGTGTTGGGAATTAAGCAATATATAATGCGCGCGCATATCTCTTTACTGTGATATAAACACGGGAGATGTAGAGCACGAGAAAAGCCAGCTTAGGGAACACGAGACGTAGCGCAGTGCTTTTCTCGTGCTCCACATCTCCCCAGCCTTTTTTATATCAAATTACAGAGACATAAGCGATCATTTTAGATTTTATGTATAAAATATTTTTCGTTGTTTTAGCGCGAACGTCTCTGTCCTCTGATATACAAAAGCCATCTTATTAGCGCGAGCTTATATCTCAAATATTTAATGGAGGGCTAAGGTTCTAGTGGAGGTCGCAAAGCATCTATGGATTGTTTGGAGGGACAAGAATTACAAGGACTGTATGAAAAATATGGAATATAGACGAGCGTGGTTCGGTTTGCTAAGGACTAGACGCTCAGGATTAATATCAGCAGACTTCCTCTTCTTAGGGTTTTTTTTCCCGAAGAAAGATAAAATCGAAGATAAAAAAGAAAATTACTGAACTCACCAAGTAACTATCAGTGGTCACCCATCCGAGTACTAACCCAGCCTAACGGGCTTGACTAACTTTCTTCAAAGCACAACGCATTTAACCACTCGTCTATCTCTTTCAAAGAATTAGCATATCAATGCCGGAGAAAACAATGCTCCAGATAGACTAATTATTTTCGCTTTCAAATCGATGTGAACCGTGGTTAGAGCAAGGGGTTGGTCGTATATGGTCTGGGGGCCGGCCAG
>JAAAQI020121975.1:0-15590 GCA_011800005.2 Stichodactyla mertensii
CGCCCTCTAGTAACTATGCTGTAAGTAAATGAAAAATTGTTTTGTCTTGAAAATTATCAACATTATAAATTATAAACATGTTATGATGACCTAATGCTCAGTTTCAGTCAGCTGAATGAATCCATGAATATGTTATTATATATTAGCCTTGATGCATTGGTTTTCTATTCTTCTTTTTGAGGAGCACTTTGCCTCTTACACCAATACTTTCCACACATTGGAAACAGAAAGCTTACAGTTTAAGGTGTGAGGTAAAAATTTGAATAATCCTTTGAAGCTTGCTTGAAGCCCCAATCAATTGCATTCCTTGTGCTTGATCAGTGAACCAGTGTCAAAAATGGTAAACAGCTTGTTTTAATTCCCTTCAATACACATGAAAATGTCCCATAAGCAATGAAAAACTATTGAATTTGTGCAAAGTGCCCTTCAAGTATGATGCAAGTGAGCCAAAATGAAATGCTTTATGGGTTATAAGAAAGAGGTCCACAGAAATACTAACAAAAGCATGGTGATGTTTAAGTGCTGGCACTTAAACAAAGGTTAGCAGACACTAATTTCATTGTTTTCTTTTGTGCCTATTCATCTATTAGATTTTAAAGTGCCCCTAACGTCTACAACCATATTTTGAAAATCCATTCTTCATAACATTTCTGATTAATATTGTTCCTTTTTATTGGTTGTGCACCCACATATTTCTGAATAATAAAGGTTAAAGATCCAGAGATGCAAATGAGACAAGATCAATGGGGTGATCATTATAAAATATACAAAAACAGGCTAAAGCAAATTACAGATGATATTTCATGTTCAGAGCATTATCCTCAATTGGCTATGTGACTTTGTAGGATTTTGACTTATTTTTTTCAAACAGCGCCTTTCGTAGATTAGATCTACTTTCTAGAAAATCACCCGGATGACGTCACATAATTTACATATCAAGATCTTCTAAGTCTTATAACTTAGAAATGGCTCATCCATTACCAGCAAAATTTAAACTGTCCTACCCAAAACTTTATGAAGAACGGATTTTCAAAGTATGGTCCTAGGCATTAGGGGGCACTTTAACTATTAATAGTTTCTGTTTCACAGGTTAAGTTTCGTCACTCTAGCATGGCAACCATTTTTATAAAAACTATTTTTTAATCAATAGTAATTAACAATTTCATCAGCCAACTGATCTCTGGTTGCTACAGTGAATAAAAAATTAAAGCTAACATGTGTTTTTCCATTTCAGACTACCTCATCCTCTTGGGAATAAGATTCTTTATTTCCCATGAAATTAAAGAGGTCTATTTTAGATTTACTCCTGAATATTTCCAGAAAATATAAATGCATCCTTTACTGACAACAATGTAAGAAATGATGGAAAACAATGCATAATTTGTTGGATAATTAACATATCAAAATATACTTCCTTAGTAGATGAAATTGTTAAAGATGCATTAATGCACAGCATTATGGATAACATTGATACAAAATTCTTAATAAAGCTTAATTTTACTTTCTTTTTACTTTAACATAAAACAACAAAAGTTTTGTCAGAGAAGAAAAGGCCCAAACCTTTCCAAGGGCAACTGCTGAGAGAGAGAGAGAGAACAATTTATGACTTTGTTTGGCTATGTACCCTGCTAGCAGAGGTCTTTTTCTACCCTCTGTCTTGGTTTTAGGTTGGGAGAGAAAAATGGCTGATCAGCCATAGAGAGGGGGAGAAAAATGGCCTCTCCATTTGCAAGGAAGGCTAATATTTCAGTTTTTTACAATAAGCAATTGGATGAGGTTGAGCATAATATTGTAAATTATCAAGACCTAGGTCTGTTATCTGCCGAAGCTGTAGGCTAGCTTTTTGGTGTGAAATTGTAACACCATGTGATTGAAATCAATTGTTTCATGGGATTCACAGTCTACCTGTTTTAGTTGTACCTTAGGAACCACTTTAAGTCAAGCACTGAGAGGTGCCATTCTTACCAGTAGACCTTATGTCATTTTCCCATTACAGGTCACATGTCATTCCCCTGGGATTTATTTCTTTGTTTAATAGTAACGCTTGATAAGACACAAATGGATAAACCTTAAACAAAGAATCTTATTCCCAAGAGGTCTGTATCGGGAAAACATTACGCCCAAGCAAACAGGGTCTATGCAGTTGCCCTTGAAACATTCTGACAACTTAACTTGATAGCAACTATGCTTAGCTACTATGTTTGGATATTAAAACAAAATCTTATTCCAGAATTTTACAAATTTACAGCATGTTTTCAGAATGGCTTAATTTTGATAACATTACTATGTCAGTTATTTTGACCTAAAAATATTGCTCCTATTCTTATATTTCACTAATACCATTCCAAAACTGTTCACTCAAAATAACTTGCTATTTAATGTCAAAAAATGTTTGTTACAGCCAAAAGCAACAAAGTGACATTAAGTTGAGACCAAAAGCAAACATCAGTAGTATATATAGTGATACTTTGTATGATGTAGGCTTTAATCATTCATGTGCCAACCAGAAGCCGCCAACCAGCAAACGATTGGGTGCTGAAACAAAGCAACTTGTGAAAAGTTATTGTGACTGTGGTTGGCACATTAACATAATTTGTTTGTTAGTAAAAACAAAGCATTGCTAGCTATTAGGGAGTGTTCACTGTTATGCTTGGTGGGTGGGATGGAGAAAAATGAAAGAAAAATGAAAAAAAAATCACTGTCCCCCATTCTCCTTATTCTCTTATAAAGACCCAGTAGCTCCATGCCCTTCCAAAATACATTCCTTGTCTGTAGTTTTTCAAGATCCCCTTAAGTAAGAAATAAATTTCAACACCCTCCTTTCTTTTGTCTTTTTTCTAGATCCCCTATTTTTCCTCCAACCCCCCCCCCCCGTGGCATAAATAATGACCAGTCCCTTAGCTGAGTTATTGGGCACAACAACTGAACTCAACATAATACAATTAATAAAATAACTCAAGCAACTTATTTCCCAGACTAGGTACAAAATAGGTTAATGAACATGTTGCATTGTGGTCTATCTTCAGTACAAACATCTACTGTTCATCATGCCTTACATGGCATTGTTTGTACTGAAGATAGACCACAATGCACCTTGTTTGTCATTCTCAGAAAAGGTTTATGGGAAAATGTTAGCAATAGCTCCTTCTATCCCCCAGGACATATTTCCATCAAATATGTACTGTAAATAAAATGACTTTCAACAGGTCCCGTTTATGTATGTCCCCAAAATTTCATCCCCTCTGTGGGGTCACATGGGGTATAGGTGATTTTCTGAACAAAATGGCAAGTGCTGGAACATAAATAATTTATAGTTCAAGCAATCTTGTGCTTTTGGATGGCAGATCTAGGAAACATCGATGCATGTACTTTCCCCGGAAGTTAAGGTGGGGTGGGAGAACTGACAATGAGCCGTAGCCAATTCCCACCTCCCCTTCCCCTTCTTCATGTGGGAAATTCCAAAGGCACGGATATTTTCTGGGACTTCATATTTACAACAGAATAGTGGTCATTACATTGTGTTATGTTCTGAACAAATAATTTTGTTACCATCCATGCCGTGGTAGTGTACTCTTGCACTGTTATCACAGACATCTGGCATCTCTAATGTGCATTAATGTATTCACAGAGTTGTTCAAGTTGTTTTTTGCTCTCTATGCTCTATTAGACATTAACTGCTGAGTGACTATAAAGTAACTGTTCACAAGTACAGAAGATCTGTTGTAAAAAGAGAAAAAAAAAAATCTTTATTTCTTACTTAATGGCATATACTATTGTCAGGTTCCCTGTGTGTCCATGCTGAGCTGGGTTTGTTGTATTGTATTCCATATAAGGTACAAGTGACTAGCAGTCCCTAACAAGGGATGCACCTAACAAGCTAATAACAGACTGCAAATAATAAAGTTTGACTTGAAAGTTGAAAGTTGAAGTTGAAATCTTATCCTAAATTAAAAAATTTCAAGAAAGTCATCGAGAATTGAACAAGGAAACCTTCAATACCAATCCCTCCATTTCCCCTAAACCTAACCATCAAGCCATGAAGCAATTTTGCTAGGAGTCACAGGAATTTTTATCACATTTATAACAATTGTTATTAGGATACACAAGACCAAAATATATTCATGAATACATTTTATGGGCTGCTATTTGCTTGTTAGATGCCGCTAATTCGCTTATATCAAATAATACCATATAAGGAATACTTAAGTCAACCCCATCTAAAACAGGGTGCAAAGGAAGCCCAGACAAAATACTAATTTCCCTGCCTGCAGAGAATACTATAATAAAGTCTATAAACCCTTGCAGCAATTCACAAAGTAGTTCAATTTAGGGGGAAAAAATTGATTTTCAGTCTTATCCTATTATTTAGTCCTTCAAATTGAACCACAAGGACTGCAAAGATAGCCCTACCACTTTTTTTCTAAATCTGAGTTGATTTTAACACTTTCCAAAGGTGCTCTGTGATCCCTGTCAAATCTTATTTTCCACTTCCTTCAAAGTTGTCTCCCCCCCCCCCCCCAACACAAGTTTCTGATAAAAAGTAGAACCACTTTCTACTTGTGCAACCAAAACTTGTCTTGCAAATGAGTTTTACAAGACCATCACACTGTGTAACATCCTCACTAGGAAACTTGTCTTGCAATGCAAAATTCACGCACACAAGTTTCTGCTACATGTATTATGTTTAACCATATAACAGAGGCTTAAAATGTGAGGATGTTTCTTTACTAGTAAATACATCCGGCACACCAACAATCTACTTGTTTTAATAGAGTCTAAATGTTTGTTAAGCTAGGGCTAATCCAGCAGCAAAAAATTCTATCTCAATAATGCCATTCCAATAAACAATTTACCTGTGCATTAATTAGTTACTAGGAGGGGTGCTCTGGGCATGTCCTACTCTTCTGGAACCATTTATCTATACACCTTCAAACAATTAAAATATATGCTCAGTATTTAGAATTATCAACAGTTGAAATGTGAATTGCACAGCTCAAATTAAATGGAATGAAGGCTGCTACTATGCTAACAGCTGACATAAGGTATTTGTTTTGACCAAATGGTAAAATTCTGCAGTTTTCATTTTACATTCTTTTGTCAATATTTACACACAGTCAATCAGCTTAAGGAACTAGCTTTTTCACTCCCCTTTATTTTAATTTATGGCCAGTTCTCCACAAACAAATTCTTAAATAAAAACAAAAATTATTAAATGTAAATTAAATGTACTGCTTGCCACTAATAATTAACAATAACTTACTTTTTATGGTATATACAAAGGCAAGGAAGTCTGGCAATTGTTTCTCCTGGTAAAAATAAATGTATATATCAGACAACCTTGTTTACAATAACAGGAAAACAAAACAGGCTGGTGAAAACACTAGAAAGGAAAGAAAACATTTCATTTTATTATATAATTATTGATGAAATACCTATTTTTCTTCATTGCGAAAAACAGATATTTTAACATGAAAATAACATGTTATTTTCACATGTGAAAATAACACCACCACAGTTTGAAGATGTATTTGAAAGCAATAAGGTTTGTTCATCGATAATTATATAATAAACAGAATATTACACACTAGGTACTTTGAGATATGGATTTTATCTTCTTGTGTTGAAAATCTCTCACTCATTCACTGCACTCACTCGTGAGAGATTTTTCAACACTTGAAGATAAAATCCATATCTCCATACGCATATGTAATATCCTCTATTTGTGCATCAGTATTGTAAAATATAACTTTAAAGAAAAACACAATACTCTTTAGTTTAATTAACATGTTTCTGCAGATGCATCTGCCATCATCAGGTTTTATCTAGACCATTTATAAAATATAACTAGTGAGCCACCTCAAAGGGCTTTTGCTCTTGGGGAAAACTAGAGAATGTGTGTGTCTGATAAATAAAAAAAAGACTAAAGTGCTCAACCTTAGTGGCAGTCTATGACTAGTAAAAATTGCCTTTGGGCTGGTAAACTGAGAACCACCAGCCAATGGGTTATCTATTGGCTAGGAACTTCTCAGCTCCACCAGCCAAGGACCAGTGACGAAAAATGTTGGGCACTGCACTAACAGAATGAAGAAAATTGATTGAAGTGGACAAAGTACAAGTAGTCACTCAACCAACCAATAAGAATGTGGCATTTTAGCAGCTGAAGTGATACTCTCTTTATTACTCACAAATAAAAATTAATATTAAAAAAAAAGAAATTGTATACCTACCTTTTTTTAATTCATCCAAACAAATAGCACATTCTCCAGAATTTAATTGCAAAACATCCTCTAAATGAGAAAAGATAAAAACACTGTTGAAATGATATTTATTTTTTGACTCACTGAATTCTAATCACACTATATATGTCAACCTTTCTGGGGTATACACCAAATTGCAAAAACATCAGGTTCAAAAGGTTGAATCATCAAAGGTAAGACTGAAAGGGGTAATGGGTAAGCACGCAATAAGGCCCATATTTATTATTATATGCATAGGATATTGTTGCACCTCTGGAGCATTGCTTTGAATTCTCAAAGAAAGCAATTTTTGAGAATTATAGCAATGCACAATGCATATTATGGGCCTTAAGAACTATTTACCCAGACTCCTCCTTGGTCTTATCTTCAATGATTTAACCCGACAACGCTTTTTCAATTTGGTGTATCCCACAGGATTTTCACTAGAGCAGTTTGAACCACCCATATGAAACAATGAACAGCTGTAGATTAGTGAAGGACAAACTGTGAAGAGGTAAAAAGATGCTTACTTCCAGCTTCTTTTTTACTTTTAACAATATCTCTAAATTTTGATAGATTTTAAAAATGTTTTGGCTGTATTAGACTAGGAAAACATCCAAATTTGAAGTAGATGACTTGAAAATAAGGTAATTTTGTATTTGATATTTTCTATTATTAGTTGTAGTTTAGGGGGTTTGGACAAACCTCCTTATCCTCCCTAGCTAGATCCCCCCCGCATTTGTTACCATGTGATGATATCTTTATATTTAGTAAATGTCTGTGTCACTGTTTGATACAGAACCATTGAAAAATCATTAGACTTTGCCTTCATCATGAGGCACTGTTTAATAAAACATCAAGCATCTTATCACTGATTCATGTAAAATTAAAGCCACTGTTTGGTTAACATGTTCTGTAGTAAACAAAGGACTTGTGTCTATGATGACTCTGCTGGATCAGGATGGGATAGAATTTCAATTGTTTATAAAATCTCTTATTCCAAACAGAATTCTGAAAATAATTTGGCTTGGAACTTTACATCCTCAGCTAGTAAAACCAGGCTTCTAGATCTCAATTTAGGATCTAGTCTACTACATGTATATTCTAGTAATTCAGAACTGTCATGTGAGTGTGTCATGATGATATAAATATAGACCTCAGTCATAAGTGTACATCACACCACAACCACTGACCAATCAGGATTTAGTAATCATGACCCATGCATTTCATTTCAACAAATTGCATTAATTTCATTAGCACTTTCATCTCCATGGAAACTCACTTCTTTTTACTTGAAGATAAGAGACTGAATATTACTAAAAGCCTAAAGAAACATTAAAGTAAACATTTTTGAAAGGGTTTTCAAATTATGACACACCGTAATTGATATTAGATATCATTGCATGCAATTGTGTTTGGTCTTTATCCTTTTTATCAATGTCAGCATTTCAAACCCTATTAAATAGTGGAACTTATTTACGCAGAAGAATCAAAGAGCACAGCAACAGCTCATTGCAAGGTGTGTGCCATAAGCATGCCATGACCATGCCCTGCCACACAGGTTTTGACTGTGCTATGGCCATGTTCATGCCATGAAATTTTCAGTCATACAAAATATGCTTTAATGGACTAAAGCTACAAAGCAGGTGTCATGTGGAGTAATTTACATCGTCAGTTAATACTACAAATATTAACTGTCAAAACAGTGTTAAGATGCAATTGACAAATGGTCGTCATGTAACCAACCATCATGATAAGACACAAAGACACTGTAAATGGAGATCCTCACAGTGACAACAAGAACACAACAATAAAATTTCTAGCATAAATCAAGACTGAAATTACTGTAATGGATGGAATTACAAATCTCGCATCCATGGTAACAGTCACCAAAAGATTACATTTTTGACAGCCATTTCTTAAAGAATGGAACAAAAAACAATGATCCTTTGTAACTATAGATTACATAATTAGATTATTTTTTGTAACAAACCCTCTCAACCAATTTTCCAAGCGTAAAGATCAACAGATCCTTTAACTCGACATTGAAGTCCAAGCTGGTTTTAAAAAATTGAAATCTCGAAACGAAAAAGATAAAGTTCTGAAACCACAGAATTTTCCTCCTTGAACTAGATTCAAATTTTTGATAAGTAACGCATGGATCTTGTTAACTTCGGGTCTTGCAAGGATTTTTGATGAAGAAAGACGTTTATAATTTTACCGCTACTTACGAAAACTTATTAAATATTCATCCACTATTTTCCCTAAGGATTAAGCAGTAATCTCTCTAGTTATGTACTAACCCGCTAAATTAAAGCACTAAAGAATTATCGATCGTTTGAATAATAAATCCGACTGCAATACCTTTGACTGCAGTGCTAGGAGTGTAATGATCTCGTGCAAGGAATTCATACAGAGATATGCATTTTGAATGCGTGTAATTTAGGTGAATTTGTTTTCATTTTGTGTGACAGAAGAGTTCACCGCAGAACGCCATGTGTTCGAATTGGACGTAATTTGAAGACAAAGTAGATAATTGGATTCCGTTGTGAACGAAAAACTGAATGGCAGTGGAAGTGTTCTAGTTAGATCGAGTGCTAAAGGGAATGCCTGTTGGTCGAATATGGTAAACGGAATACTGCAAGATTCAACAAGAAAATTAAACAAAATATTCATCTTTAATTTCGTTTTCTAGACTTGTTTCGAAAAATCAAACTGGGAATCCAACTGAAACTAAACCCGACTCCCCTGATCGCTACGTAACTCAAAAACGTGTACGAATCTTACCGTTATAAGACAGTCTTGGTTTTGTGAGACAGAGAACTAGATGAAGTTCTATGTCTTCCGAGATCACTACTTTGGAGCACACGGGACATTTAACTCCTGGGTCAAAAAAAAAAAGACAAAATGTGCATCATTCAAACAACACAAAAACCGAACTAAATCCATTCTCAAAACTTCTTTGTTTAAGGTTCAGGGGCTTAAACTAGAAGTATACCGCTTTATATTGTTTTTGTTTTTAATGAATCTTACCCGTGAAAAAAGACGTAGCAAAGAGCTGAGCCGGCAGAGAGTGCGCTCCTTGTAAGGTGTACATATTACGGAGTTGAGGAGAGTTCTCATCGTTCGATGAAGACAAATCCGACTCCTGAAATGAGCCCTGGTGTGAAGGTATTGATAAAGAATGTTCTACACTGTTCAAAGAGCGTGTTCGAGTCCTTGGATCTAAAGGAACGACCCTACTATGTTCACCAACTCCATTGGCAACTGGACCAGAATGGCGATTATTACTGCGACTGTTGACGGCACTCGCAGACGACTGTTTGGCTCCCATTCCTGTCCAAATACGACAGTTGTATTATTGAATAACTAAACTACTTCGCCAACATTCAAAAAGTAAAGTGTGAGGTTAATTTGGAGCGAAAACAATGGCTGAAAGAGTGCGAATTTGATGTCTGATCGCCATCTTTTACTTTCTGTTTTTGTTTTGCATCCTACCAGACGGCACACGTTCGCTGAGGCCCCTGGGAAGATGACGTCAGAGGCCATTGTGTACCTGCCAATCACCGTACATCGCGAGTACTTAGTGAGCAATACTCGCGAGTATTGCACGCCATCTGGTTATTTCTATTTCAGACGTGAATAAATGTATATCACTGTCAGTGATATCTGAGATGCTTAGAAATATACAAGTTGAGCTCTGGCAGAGAGACTTTTAAGGTAAAGGCTCGGACAACGGGAAAGTCGCACCGTTTGTCCACCCGTGCAACTGTTGCGCGCGCGACGTCACCGGTGATGTCGCAGAAGTACAAAGGAGTTCTACTTTTACGGGTGGACACACGACGTCGCAGGCAACGTCGCAAGAAACGTTGTATCGTGTATCCGAGCCGTTATGGTCACTTTACTGGGTCCTCTACTCACATTCAGCCTGCTAACGTGATGACTAACTGCTAGGCTTGAAATGTCCTATTACCATGATGTCTTGACAGGGATATATCAAATACAAAGAGTTTTATTATGTTCTGGCAAAAAATTTTTTTTGAAATTTCAAAAATGTAAATTTTATGCCGGTTGGTTTGTGCAGTAGTCGGATATAGAGAACCCCGGTCATCTGGCTTACCGAAAGCGCGAGGTGGAGTATGGGTAATACCGGACTTGGTGGCGGTCGTCTGAGATAGATACTTATAAAAACAATATTCAACAAGTAATCAAAAAATTATGATACTAATTAACCTAAAATAGTAAAACAATTATAGTTTCCTCTACTACTAGGATATCAACTCATATTCCGTGAGTAGAGAAGTAAACAAAATGGCGGAGCGTTTCGCCGATGTTATTTCGCTTTTTAAACTTGAAAATAATTAAAATTTTGCATTTCTTACAATCCAGTGGATGTGGATGCAGATATAATAAAACAATTATTCCACTCAATCTCGTCGTACATGGCTCATAGCCCACTCGTCGCTGCGCGCCTCGTCGGCTATATGATCGTTAAACATACATGGGCGCGCGGAGATACGAATTCTTTGGCGGATCCAGGATTTCTTCCAGGGAAGGGTGCATCCGTAAGTTTGCGAGTGCAAAGCATTCCGGAGGGGGAGTTTCCTGTCTTTAGCGGGATGTACTCCCTGCCCCTGAATCAACCACAGAAAATAAATCCGTAATATCTATAACCTGTCAGTTGAGTAATCAGGAAGGAAGGAAGGAAGGAAAGAAATAAAGAAAGAAAAAAGAAAGAAAAGAGGGGGAAAGGGGGGAAAAATCAATATGAGACACGCATTTGTTGGTGGTCCCCGGCCAATCTAGATATTAACCCTGCCCTGCCGGGCTTGCCTCGCTACTTTGCATGAAAGCCAGGATTCAATGCCATGCCATGTAGAGCAAGGATAGAGCCGAGAAATGGTCTGGGAAATAAAAGAAATAATATCAAATCTATAGCTTTTTGTAAGTAGCTCAACTCAGTTTGGAGGGAGGTGCGCACCCCGCTGCACTTCTCTCTTGGACCCGTCCCTGGAATTTTATCTTCGAGTGTTCATATCTCTCGTATATCTCCAAGTAAGATATGGCATGATACAAAGTACTTACAAAGCCAGCTAGAATTAAGATTAAGCTTCATTCAAGTGGGTTTATATCAAGTTTATTTTCAAATTTTATAAAAACTCTTATTCTCACGTGAAAGCTCTAAATCAAACCAGCTAGCGCTAATATTAAATGAATCAAACAACTTTAGTGACGGTGAGGACTCTAGCACCTGTGTATGGGAATGTAGGAAATGATTCAGTTATTGATTTCGTCACAAGATCCAGTGATGACAGGAGTATAATGATTCAAGTATATTCAACCTGTGGTCAACCGAGCTCAGTGATATCCGATTTGCATCTTACATTTTAATTGGTACCTCTCGGGTTTCAAATTAAAGCAGTGCCAAAGTCCGTGTACGTATTCCAAACCAGAGGATATCGGATATGATGCGTTAGCTTAGTGATGTTCCAGAAATAATAGACCTATACAGTAGACCTCTATAACAATGCACCCAATTTGGCGTTTGACGTCACCAGCATCATTTTTAAAATGGATTTTTTTTCAAAGGATCATATACGTACAGCCTATAGGTGACCTTATTCGAGCACCTTAATAGCCAAGTTAAAGACCGACAATGCAGCTGGTGGTTCTGCTCGATAGTGTTCTACTGCTTTCGCTCTGTAAGCTCATTTCGAGCGTGAAGCTAAAGCCAAAGCTCTCGACTTCTCCCCATCCTTTTCTATATTTCAACTCAGGGGATATTTCACGTATGAGACAACAGGCCAACTCGACACACAGAACAATAGCTGCCAGAATCGCGAAAGTGGTTAACAATATCAAGCGGTTTCCAAAGGGGAATATCCCTCCGTCTAACTGGAACGAATTCTCATCGAGGTGGAACGAGATTTATGGCAACAATCTTTGCGGTCTGGCCATTTATTGTGTTTTATACGAGGACGATGTAGAAGCGAGGAAGATTGCTTTTCGATCAATGGATGTTTTGTCCGCCCTGCCTAATTGGAGGGTAAAGGCCAGCTTGCGTGACGACGTCCCTGTAGCGCATTCCCTCAACGGAATGGCCACAGCTTACGATTTTCTTTATCAATACATGACCAAAGAGCAAAGGACTCGATATCTGAAGAAGATTGTCAACGTCACGTCAGAGTTGTACGAAAAATCATTAGACCGTACTGTGTGGTGGGGAAAGTGTTACATACAGAATCACGTGGCGACTAACTATGTGGCCTTACTCACGGGTGCTCTCGTGGCATCCAGACACGCGACATACTCAAAACTTGCTACAAAGTGGAAGACCAGGGCTCACCAGATGCTCTTCAGGAATATGTTTATTCTGAATTACGTGGTAGATGGTTCAATGAACGAAGGCGTTTCTTATGGTTCGTACACAACTCGTTCTCTTACTCAGTACATTTATTTCGCGCTTAGACACTTCAAAATGACATTTCGAAAAAACGTTTGGCTTCAGGAGCATTTCTGGTTCATGTACTACACGGTTCTACCTGGATTTAGGGAGACAATAGGCGTTGGAGATTCTGGAGTTGGCTGGTATTATGGGCCAGCAAGCCAGTTATTCTTTCTAGACAGATTTGTTTTAAAAACTGGGTACGCCAATTGGCTTGCTTCCAAAATAATGGAACATAAGTATACGAATTCAATGTCAAGTCTTGCCTCTACTGTTCATACTGAGTTTATCTTTTACGATCCAACAATTTCTCCCAAAGTTCCGCCATACTACACCACGCCTCACTTGCATGTCTTTAACGACTGGGGCGTGGCTGTTTATAGAAATGGCATGTCTATCGACCCTCGACCTCATGTCCAGTCAAGCGTCAATCAAGAAGCTGTCTACCTTTCATTCAAGTGTGGTGTCTTACACGGTAAAGGTGTCAACCAGATGGTCGTAGGGAAGCCTCCAGTGCCTTGGATTAAGAGCTGGAGAAATTTCAATCCTGGTCACGAGCATCTGGATCAGGGCTCGTTCGTGTTCGCGCCATACGGAATACCCTTCATAACAGAAACTTACTACGGACCTAAGTATACCTGGCTTAACAACGCTGTTCTGTTTGGTCCTTCTTTTGCGTCGCCCTGCGCTGCACCTCTAGAGGGACAGATAGGAGAATGCTTGAAGTGGTTTGACTATAGATCCTTTGTACCCTGGAGAGCGCGAGGGAAAATCGTCACTTCATCCAGCGAGGAGGGACTGGTTCTAATGTGTGGTGAAATGGCCTCCTGGTACCGAGGAAGTCTGGGACTAGCTAGTGTGTATCGATGTCTGGTCTTGTTGTCACCTGGCGTTCTCCTAGTGGTTGATCACGTGGAACGGAAGAAGGACAGCGCAACCAATCACATGAGCGCATTCTTCCATAATGTAAAGCATCCTTTTCAACTTGAGGAATGCTGGGATAGCCTCCAATACTCTTGTGCGACAATGAACATTGGCGGTCAGATCTTCAGAACAGTTTGGATCAATTCTCACGGAACTAAAAGTTCAGCTTTGGTTGGACATTACGATTTTTCTCAGTTTAAAAACGGGAAAACAAACTTCGTCAACATCACGACACCGCTTAGCGACAAGTATACTCGAGTGGCGTACGTGTTTGCGGGACCTGGAAACAACATCAAGTCACTGCGCATATCTACTGCGCAGGATCATGGCCTGCACGTTTCTGCGGTAATTAATGACGTCAGCTACGCAGTTGCCATAGTGACCAAACACGCTCTCCCAACCGTCCGTTTCGATTGGTTAGGCTTCGGGGGTTTCGCCAAAGTCACTATAGAGAAACTAGGGTCCAGTACTTGGAATGGCAAGACGAAAATCATTCGATTTGGAATCGTACTTGTTAATGACACTAAAAAGAGGTTACTAAGACGCAAGCTCCGTTTACACGGAGTTCCTGAACATGGTCATTCTATACTACTCCTGTTAATACCGACCGCGTCCTTTTTCTCTCTGCTTTTTTGTTATTTAAAAGTAGTCAAAAAACTCACCTCACGTTTTTCGTTCAAGTTTATTATCGTATTTCTTCTCGGAACGTATGCTTTCATTTCACTTATCGAGTTTTCACATAGTTGTTCAAGTCTCACTGAATGTTTATGGAACTTCACTCCGACAAAGACTGCTCTCAGTAAACAGAAGCAAAACAGTTTTCTTAAACCCAACAAGCAGGTTCCTCCCTTCGTGGTCTATACTTCCCTACCCTGGGCTGGTGGGGAGATTTTAGGAGAACTTTTCAAAAGCAACGATGATTTCTTTCATCTTGAAATGAAGAACCAAGATTTCGGTCACTTTTCTGGAGTAAAAAATGGAACTAAACCTCGAGCCATGGATTCTTCCAACGAGTATTTAGATCCTTGTAATATGTTCCGAATACACCGACCAGACCTCGAATCATTCAACATTTCTAATTGGTTTCGTCGTTACCTTAGAGATCCAAAATCCCTCAACCCCAGTTTCCCTCAAAGGGTGCAGACTTCTATTCCAGCTGTACATCTGAAAGATCCCGGATGGGGACTGCGATTCCATTGGCTGCGCAGAATCTTAGGGTCCCGGATGAAGGCAATCGTCGTGGTTCGTGATCCACGAAGCTGGGTTAATACGTGGCTGAACGAGCTGAGAGCCAATCCTGTCTTACTTAGGAATACTAAAGACTTTATCAAGAAACTTGGACAGAGAGACTGTGGTGTTGATCAAGATGGCAACGGCTTTGCTTCGGAGCTCGGAGCTATTCAAGGGCTTCTTTTCTCTGAAGACAAAATACAACAACAACAACAAATACTGGGAACCAAACTCCTCGCTCATTTATGGGCCGCTCAAACCAATGCTGTACTGCGCATGGTCAAAAGTGTCCCGAAAAACTACATCCGGGTAATTCGCCTCGAAGACCTCATCCTGAGACCCAAAAAAACTGCCCAGAGGGTATATCAATTTCTGTCTCTTCCAGTACCCCCCTCAATGGAGAACAGATATCAGCGAATAACTCGTACTGGACAGTTTCAATTTGGCACCACACGTGAGAATGTGGGTGCGGATTTGTTGAATTCGTGGAAAAAGAATTTAAAACTCAACCAAATTCGTGAGATAGAAAGCATATGTTCTTTGGTAATGTCGCAGCTTCGCTACAAACAGAAATGAGATCGGCCTGGACTGGAATTTGTATTCACCACTTTCATATCCCAATAATGCTTTGCGTTTTTTGGGGGCAGAGCGAGACAAAGTCCTAAATATTACCATGATAATAGGACGTTTGCATGATGACGTCATTTGACCACTACAACCAGAATGCTTCGCGTATTTTCTTTCATATTCAAATT
>JAAAQI020121986.1:4894-15590 GCA_011800005.2 Stichodactyla mertensii
AATTTATCCAAAACTAAGTTACTTTGAGTTAATCTTTTTGATTTGAAATCCGAAAATTAAACTATTCCATTCGGCTGATCCTTTACCTTAACTGATAGGATACTGCAAAATGTTTGACAAGAATGTAGAATTTTAAAAATTTGGCTGCCAAGGATCAAGCTAAAAGTAGAATAGGGAGTTCCGAAACGAGTGCATATCGGCGAAAATGGCAGCCAGCTTTTCTGTATAATTTTTTCTTGATTCAAATTTTTCAACAAAACACTGAGAATAAAAGCCTTGTACTAAGCGACCGTTCATTATCTATAGGAAGGGGGCATTGGTGAGAAAATGGGGGAACTTGAGATTTTAGCTAATAAAAAATGTGGGTTTCTGAAGTGATTGTTGAGTCATTTTAGGAGGGTCTTGAAATTTACAGAGTAAACTTCTTAAAAATTAGGAGGGTCCTGAAAAAAATCAGTTAGTCTCTCTAAGGGGGAGGGGGGAGGGGGGAGGGGGGGGAAGGGTACACGAAAAACGAAACGACGGTTTGGGTAGTTCCCATCCGGAAAGATGTGAAGTAATGCCGCGTGCTATTCCTAGTCATTCAATTTAACGCATTTTTAAAAGGCTCTTTATATTTTAGAAAAGTCCGTATTCAAGCTTTACCTAGAGATAGAGCGAGTCGTTTCCGCTCATAGTACTCAGTTTGACTTCCTGATTTAAATTCCAGCCGGACTTGAATCAGGTTTGCCATCAGTGATCATCATGTTAACAATTTTAACATCCTGCTTGGTGGTTAAGGGTATACACGCGTCACAACCGCAATGTACTGCCAAATTACAGTTGGTCGTAAGAGCTTGCTGAGCCAGCACGGATCATAGACCAACATCAATTTATTTTACCACAAAAGTGTCAGTATGACTATTCCCAGTTAGCTGCAAAGAGTCTTTTTAAGTTTAAGGATTTTCTGCATAATAGGTCACAAATATGTACGGTAATATGGAAGTAATGGATGGGTAGATAAACGGGATAAATGGAAGGAATGGTAGTGGAGGCAAATACTTCATCATATATCCTAATCCATTGATGGCTTAAGAGTTTCTATGGGATATACTGGGATACATTCTAACCCTTAAACTAATATTTCCTGAGGCTTGCTGTAATATATATATATTTTTGTTTTTTTTTCTTGTGATCCATGTAGATTCTTGACAATGATCAGTAATTAAGCACGCACTGAGGCGATATCCTGTCCACAGCTGGAAGTCGAAGTTTCATCTATAATTTAAGCAGATACATTTGTTATCCGGGAATATGTAGCCCTATAGCTGTTAGCTGTAGCTGATTTGCTTTGGAACAATGCATCGACCGTATGAAAGTACAACACAGGAAAACGGAGCCATTAGGGCAGTTTGCTTTAGTTTTGAAGTGATTCAGTGCAAGGCAGTGGTACTATACTTGGTTGGGTAACCTATTTTGCGTGGTTCGGTGTCAGTCAGCTGTCGGGAACAAGGCTACTCTTCCAAGTATTTTATAGGGCGCTGAAAAAAACATTCTGTAGCCGGGCACGGAAGATACAGTGACTTGCTAAAACTACAGCTGATGCGGGATTTGCATGGCGTCCTGAACAACTAAACATCGCATAATGCCAAAGAAAATGGGGCTTCATATAGTTCCCGTCACCCACTGCTCCGTAGTTACTTTTGCTACGTTCGACAAGCCAAAACATTTTATCAGGTTACATCACCAAAACAAATGTTGATTGCTAAAAATTAAATATGGTTTGGATGGATGTTATGCATCCAAAAAATAGATTTGAAAAATCGGGAATTAAAGCTAAAAATCCTCCCGAAATCAAAAGCTTGTGATGTTGTTTTTCGTACCTGCCATATTCCTATAGGAAAAGTGTGATGCCCTGACGGATAGAGCTATTGTTTGAGTGGATCTATGAATTGTTATTATTTCTAACTAGTTGGTTATATTTGGTCAGGTTTTTCAACGAAGCTGCTGCTGCCGGTGAGTCGCGTGACGTGACGTTCTTTCAATCCACAGAGGCGTTGTGTTGCAGCTGATACGTACGAGGGTTGGGTAGCATCCTTCACAGCTAGACTAAGAGCATACTGAAAGATCTATAATCTTAGTAAACTAAGCTAGAGTTCAGAAAGTAAAGGAAGGGGAGTGGGACATGAAGAACGGGGGGTTCGGTCACATAAGGGGTAGATAATGAGAAAATAAGCTACTCATTAGGGCTGGCTTATCGTTTTTTGAGACACATTACTGTAACATAGGAGTGGGTTGGCTGTATTGGTTTAAAGGGGCAGTCGCAACAAGTACGCGTTTCATTAATTGAATATTTATAGCCCGCCCTCGTTACTTTTTGACTATTCCCTAAACGTACTTTTCATGTGCAACAAAGGTCAAAACTTGATATAGGATTTCAATATAGCTGATAGCGTGACAACCTCTATTGAAGCTACACTGCGAGAGTGAGCAGAATAACGACCTGTGGTTTTGCATTCCGTTACCATGTTTTAAACTATCCAATATGTTTCTGTTTTAGACCAACAAGATAACCTTGGACTAGATAATCTACAAAATTCTTTCTTTTCTTCCTTCACACCTTGAATGGATTATCCATACATTCCTGTGCAGCTTTAGTAACGGGCGTTGTTGAACTCTATTAACCTTGACTCAATCATAACAAGCTCTCTTACAAGCTGTTGACTTTATGATATAACTTTATCGATATTCTTTTATCTTACTTCACCCATTAGTGCAGGCTCCAAAGACAGGCGTTTCCCATAGCGATAAAACATTCCAATATAATCTGCGATATTATCTTCTTGTTACATTCTAAATTTCCATGGAATGGAAACATTCTTTACGGATCCGGAATTGAAGTTTTCCTTGCCAGTAAGCAGAGGGTTTTTCAGTTATAGTTGTCGAAAGCAACTCTGAGAATTTCACTTTTCTGCTTGCATCATTCGGGTCTCAGTTCTAGGCAGAAAGGAATATTCTAGAACACGTCAGCTATACTGCTCCAAAGGTTAATAGGTGCACTTATTACAAGAGGGTCAATCGGGTGACATCTGTGCATGAAACTGATACAATACAGTTCCATATCTTTATGAGACTATGACAAAACTGGGATAGGTTGCTTGGTCCAGACGGCACGCCTTTAAGGCCTTAAGTGGTGAACTTGAAGTATTGCCTAATGGTCGGCCTTGATAGCCAAGGGGAATGAAGAAGAAGAAGAAGAAGGTCACCATAAAGTCAATAAAGGGCAAATGTAAAGGTCGCTGTCTTACGCACCAAATACGTAACCGTTGAACCACAGTTGGGTGGGCTACCCGATATATTGTTTCTGATTCACCTGATCTGGTCACGAGCAGCCACTTAACTTTGAATATTACGTAAACCCCAGAATAACTATAAGCGGATGATAATTTTCAAATAAAAACCGGGAAAATACACTTTTTTTACGCAGTTAAACTTCCGAAGAAGACGCATTTCCAGATATTTCACTTTTACTATATGTGAGAAATATAACATTAACTCATGTATCCATACTCTATCTATCGAGTAGCTTTTGTGAGTCATGAAGGGCAAAACTAACTTAGTAATCGACAATTATCCGGTTTTAATGAGTACACAAACTTTAGGAACTGATATTACGTGATTTTAGCGCAGGAGCACAGTTCCTAGACCAATGTTCTTTTCCGGACAATCAAATCATGCATATTTTGTGGGTTTTTTATTTCAGGGATATTTAAAACATTTCTGCAGTCAGGATCTCTGAACAAGATCTTCCAAATGAATGAATCGGAAACCGGATAGCCGAGTGATACTCAACATATTTGAAGAAAAATTGAACGCAATTACTAAGACTTTTTCGCGTTTTTGTTAAGGAAATGGTGTAATGGTAAGAACTTTCCGGAGCATCCAGTCAATGAATTCACATATTAGTTATCTTTTTATAATTCCATAAACGTACTTCATCAGTGTACCCGAACGTTCCGGTATAAAATGGTGCCGGATTAATACTTTTGAAAACTTTGATGACTGACCACTGGAATTAGCGTTACTAGACACGTTCGTAAGCACAAGCTCCCGGATACTGTAGAATATTCTCTGCGTTTGTATGTTTCCGAACCTGTTGAAGAAGTTCGAAAAATGATACACCATATAAAGCCAAATGGAGATTTTTCTTACCGAGATGACTGAAATGAATCTATAGGGGTTATATTACGAGTGAACTTGGACATTCCTTTAGGAATTTATTATAGCGCTATGATCTAGTTTGGACGGCACGTCGGGGGCGTTAAGGGGTGCGGTTAATGAGGTGATGAAGCTTGCGTTGGACTCACGTGGTTTAAGGCTTTTGTCGCCCGGAAATCCAACATACATAAATACATATTTTGAACAGGCGCTTTCAGAACAACAAACGAAATACAATCTGCTACAGAGAACGTCTTAAAACACAGCTCAACGTGTAACTTTCGAGTAAAAAGCGAAACGTTTTGCAAGAGTAATTGACTGGAAATAACTCGGCTGTAAAGTTTGATAGAATAGTTATCAAGCAGGAAGGTTGTACGCACAGATAACAGAGGTGAGGTGGTTTTGTTTTGGCTTTGTGAGATACAGCATAAAGCGAATAGTTTGGCATGCATCACTAGAGATACTGAGTCTTCCTAATCATTAATATCATATACATTTGAGCAACGTAATTTAGCTGTGGCATAGCAGATCGCTATGAAGGCTCACTGCTCGGTTTAGTAAAGCAATTGCAACTACATAATCTAATTCTTTTCAGTGTTTTAATTCTCTAGCTCTAGAAAAATCAAAGTTAAGATCCAAACAAAGCATGGAGAATCTGCAGCCTCTTTGAGGAGTATTTCTAGAGATTAGGAGGTCAGCTTTCTATGCATTCCAACGTGGTTTGATAAATTGCCATGCCGTAGGATAACATTGTTGGAATGTGGTGTCGAATTCGCAAAGGTGTCAGGTTCCTTCACCGTCATTGTAATGGCAAAAGACCAATGAAGACACTTTTTATTAATAATTTATTCATAAAGATAAATACACTTTCTACCCTATTTTTGTACTTCTTAACTCTTAGATATGTTTTTTGGCATTGCAGTACTTTTTTATCGATTTCTCTTTGTTTTCGACTTTTGTTTTCATTTATAAATAATAGCAGACAAAAGTCTTATTAGTTCCAATTTATCTTATTCCGGTTGAATTATAAGAATCTTGAGTGACATTTGAAAGTGCAACACTGTATCCAAATAGCTCTATTATGATTATCAATGTTTTTATAAGAGTTATGAGATATAAGCTTAGTTGCTTTTTCACATTCTTACATTTGTAAAATCGCTTACTAAAAAATTAAGAATTCATAACCGCTTACAAAAAAGTTAAGAATTTGTAATTTTCCCGCTATGTTTATGCGTCCAGTGGTGCTTCTGAGGGCGTGACTCACTCATCATTCCCTTGGGACCAATATTTCCAGTGTAATGTTCCAAATATAGAAAAGGCGGTTGAATTTAAAAATCAGTATGGTTAGCGTTGTCGTCTATCGAATGCATGCACAACACGCTCTAGCACATTTTCCGCGTCATTTGCGTTTAGAAAGCAAGTTCAACGCTTCTATTCTCTCTTCTGCTCTCTATATATCGCAGAATCTAATATACAGCATTAAACAAGGTTTAGAAAGCGTCATTACTTGTGACGAAGTTTTAGACCGAACAGAAGACAGCCGAAGTATTTTCACAGCGTTCAATTCTATATTGTTCTCTTCTTTTACTTATGTTGTTTTCTTGTTTGCGTTTTATATGCAGATAGATAGTTGAAGAAGTAGTTAAAGAAAGACAAATCCAAGAACAACAATGTTTACGTCATGTGTCCTCGTGTTTTTAGGTGAGTTCAACCGTATTTTGTTTTACATATCGCTTGTGAGCTTTTGTTTACATTCTTCTGATTTGACTTTATCTTTGAACCAGCATTTCGAAAAGTGTTGCTTGACTGTTTATTAGTTTGAAAGTCTATAACATGAAAATGTGGACATTTATGAAAGACAAAAAGCCAATAAATTGAAAGCTGAATCTTTGGAAGAAATAGAGAAAGACTCGAATTATCTTACCTATGGAAATCAGGGAAGCGTGATTCAAACGGTGTTATAACGGTTTTCTACCCCTCTAGAATGGCCTGCTAGCTTCCCATGACTGTATTTGAAAGCCAATAAGCTTTTTCCTTGTCCTGGGAAGGTGGTGGCGGTGGTAGGGAATATGTATAGAAATTAATGCGGGAAACATTTTAACTTCACAAATTGCTATGTACATATATTTGGTATCTGTACCTGCCAAAAAAATGAGCTTCACTGCATGTTTCTGTTGCCAGTAATAGAATTTTACACCCCTGAGCTATCCAGGTTTAGATCTTTGTATTGAATTGAGTATATTATTATTCAGGGCTAGCAGCAACTGCTCCAGCAGTGCACCTGTTCAAGTTCTTGGATTCCAATACAACTGTGAAACCTGTACGACTAGGCTTCAGTATGATCATTGACTGTGAAACCACCGATGCTTCTGCATTTGTTACACTATGGAAGCTGAACAAAGGCAAAGAAACTCTTGTCCAACCAAGTCTTAATGTGATACAAAGTGGACAGATTTTTACCTTACACAATATTGCTTTGGATAATGTTGGCCATTACAAGTGTAGAGCCCAAGATTCATTGGGTTCAAAAATTGCAAAGAATGTCCACGTCATCATCAATACTTGTGAGTTTCTATTTTTTTGCATTGCATAGACCTTTTTCATAATAGCAGATTTCTGATGTTGGTAAATATGGATCTTCTCCAATAAAATAGCTTATACCATCTGAAAGAACTTTTAAAAATCAGTAACCTTGGAAAATTTGAATGGTATACAGCGTAGATTCAAAATTCAAAATAATATTGTGGATCAAAATTAGAGAACTTTGTATGGATTTCAGAGATCAGGCCTTTCTGGCCTTGTTTTCATGCTTTCTCACAACTTGAATTCCTTAAGGATTTAAACTTTTTCCCTCCGTCTTTCAAATTTTACTTAGATAAACATCTTCTTTTGAGTGGAAGGCCAAATTTTTGTGAAACATTAAAATTTAAAACATGCTAATGATCTGTCACCATTATGAAAGAGGTCAATACTCTGACAGACCATTGAATATGGACCATTTTGAAAATTGATGCACTACTGGGATGAGTTGTTGAAATGTTGACATTTTTTGACTTTGATTAGAGATTTAAACTTGACTTGTCATTTGGCTGCATGTAGGTACCACACAGGAACTGCATAACTAGTGGGGGGGCTTGGGTATATCCCATTAGTTTTGCCAAAATTTTTAATTGATTTACTTCAACTTGATGTTGCAAATGAGTTTGTCATCAAAAAACAAACAAAAACAAAATTTTGGATCTTTCTTAAAGATCTTTAGATGTTCTTTTCTTACATTATAAATTGTCTTAGCCATTACTTTAATCGGGACATTGAAATTTAAGTCCCCTCAATCCCAATTCTCTCTGTGGCCTCTGACACACCCTGTGAAAGGTAAAAGATATATCTGTCTTAATAGACCTTATTCACTTGGGCATAATGCTTTCCCATTACAGACCTCTTGGGAATAAGATTTTGTTTGAGATTTATGCATATTAATGTGTATTCTTAAGTGTTACCATTAAACAAAGGAGTAAGCCCCAAGGAAATGACACATGACCTGTTATGTGAAAACAATGGATAAGGTCTATTGATGCACAGTGGCGGATCTAGGGGTAGTGCGAAGGGGTCCGCTGCACCCATTTTTTTTACAAGTTTTATAATTTGTATTCAAACAAACAGCACTCATATAGTAAAAAAACAAAGAAGTGGAAAATCTGGACCCCATTTCAAAAAATCCTGGATCCACCACTGATGCAAGCAAGCCAAGCCAAGTCATTTGTTGTTGAAAATAGCAAAAAGAGATATAATAGCCATTATATAGTCATTTTGTTGACCTCTTACAGATAGGCCAAGTCTTGTTATTCGGCCATCCAAACCAGTAGTTGTCTTGACTGGGTCAACTGTGTCCTTTACCTGTGAAGCAGCAGTGGGTACAATTATGTGGAGACATGAGCCAAATGGCATGTCAAATGACCCCAAACCATCCAAGTACACTGTGACAACCACTTCTAATACACAGATCACTACCAGTGTCCTAACCATCCGAAATGCACAAGTTACTAACTCTGGACTTTATGATTGCTGGTTATATTATCGTGAAACAACACTGTTCCGAAATGTTGATCTTGTAGTTAAGAGTAAGTGAAATACAGTATCCTGAGTTTAGAGCAGATTTCATGTGACTCAAAAGCTCAGAGCATGAACACGGTCGTGACACAGTCAAGGCAAGGCAAGAGGCATAGCAAAATTTTAGAAAACATCACAGTTGTGGCAAGGCACACTTATGGCACTGACCATGCTGTGACCTTTTCACAGTTGTACGAAATCTGCTTTAATGCTGGTTCTAATTGTTCTAATACAGTCAATGTTGTCCACTGAAAAAAGATATTTAGACTACAATAAATATCATGTGATGCCTAAAAACCTCACTCTAAATGCTTGCTAAAGGAAATCAATGTGTATCTAGAGTTTATATTTATTATTACCTGTTAACTGTTAACATTGCTACAGTTTAAATTTGAATTATCCCTTTTAACAAATAAACAAATGAATCACATGACATTTCTTGTAGAATAAACATGTCTTTTTTTTTGTTGGACAACATTAATGATGTTTACTGTATACGTGCATACTTAATTGCAAGAGCCTTGTCATAAAAGTGAAAAATTAAAAAATAGCAAATTTTTTATTTTTATATGAGAACATTATTGCAATTAGGTTTAGCTAGTTGTTTCTTATGTCCAAGGTTTATTTTTGTGATTACTTTGTCTTTTTTTTGTTTTTGGTTATTTATTTTTATAATTATTTAATTTGATACATTCTATAGATTCCAAACGACCAGTTTTCACTAATGGGAACTCCATGCCAGAAGTAAATACTGTCAAGCTTGAGCATGCAAAGTACCTAAACTGTGAGGTTGATGGGTTTCCAAAACCTGTTATCTCCTGGGAAAAAGATGGCAATCCAATCTCATTGTGTAGAAAGATGTTTTTGCAAACATGCCAAGGTTCTCCATACTTGTCCAAATCACGTGGCTTGAAGATAGCATCAGCTCGCTTCCCAGAGGATAATGGAACATACACATGTGTGGCCAAGAACAGTGTTGGTACCTCAAGAAAGGACTTTCATGTTGTTGTCCAAGGTAGGACAGTTTAAGTTTTAAATTCTACAGGAAAATTAGCCATTTGGGAGATAAAAGGAACAAGTAACTTTGAAGATACACATTAAAACCAAATCTTTCATTGTATGTCACGTTTTTCTAATGTCTCTTTTAAATTTCCTTTAATGGAACTATCTGCTTAGCAGCTAATTTACCTGCAAATGTTATAACTTTTAAGTTAGGGTGCAACACAGGTTGTATTCATGTTTGAGCTCTTGAAGGTTAAAGGTAAAGGGTGATGGTAGTCAGGCCATTGACCTCTGCCTTACTGTAAGAGATAGCACGCCAAACAACTCAACCATAAATAAAATAGGGGATGATAGGATGTGATTTGATATTTCTTTCCTTTCTTTTTAGTCAAGCCAGTACTGGACAAAAGTACAAGCCTAGTAATGAAAAGCTCAATGATCACATGCCATGCCAATCAAGGCAATCCACCTCCAAAATTCATCTGGTCTATGCAGCTATTTTATTTTCCAATGACCAAGTCACCTAATAAAAAAGGATGGCGTCCTCTTTCAAAGTATCGTAGCACTGCTACAACATCAAGTGATGGGATGACCAGTACTGTTAAGGTACCTAGTGTTATTACTCGAGCATTCTACAGGTGTGTGGCAGTAAACAAAGTTGGAAGTGATACCCATACGATTAAAATGTTTCTTCGTTAGTTCATAGACAATTCTATCATCATTACCCATACACTCATGTAAATTTGTATTTATGTGTGTCTAGAAACTGCAATTTCATTTTAAATTCAACAAACCTGGTAACTCTCTAAACATTGGCATTCTAAGTAGAAGTTAGTTGAGATGATAGTAAGACTATGAAGAACTTTCTTTTAAGCTCTTTTTACCACAGTTTAAGTGTAAAAGAAGTGTTTTGTTGCATATCAGTGTAAGGGAAAAACTACATGAAACATTTATCATGCTTTACAACAAAGTTGCATCAAGTTCAAATGCTGGAACCCTTTTCTAAATCTCCTGTTGAGAATGTGAGTGTTCCTGCTACAAAATTTCAGTTTTGTAACATTTTTAGTTTTGCCTACATGTAGAGAGAGCACACAAACACTATAGCTATGAAACAAATTTATTTGTTACTGACAAAAGTTTTTTTTAGTGACAATTAATTACTATCACTCAGCCAGAATACAGGGGATATCAAATACGGAGACTTTCTGTTTGTAAACACTTAACTTCTCAGCCTTAAGATCCTATTCATCAGTGATGCCACATAATCTCTTTATTATACTGGTAACTATATATCCTCTCCTGTGAATTGTTCTGATTGAGTGACAGTGACTAAATAGAGACTATTAGTTAGTAACTATTTAGTTTCTTTTTCATGGATTTAGTGTTTGTG
>JAAAQI020121997.1:0-15588 GCA_011800005.2 Stichodactyla mertensii
AATTGTTTATTTTGACGTTTGAAATTCAGTTGTTTAGTTACATTTTAATTGCTGCAGAGTTAAAGGCAGTTGAGATTGATATATTATTGTAGTTGTGGAGTTGCAGAGCCACAAAGAAGTAAGATAGTGAAAGCCATCCAGTTTATAAAATAGTTGGAACATTAGAATTGACTTTATGTTATGTATTTTCAGATTGAATTGTTGTTGTTGTTATTCTTATATACAATACAATATTGCAACCTGTGACCCTGCATGGTGAATTATATATCCTAACGGTCCAATTTCCAAAAAGAAAGATGCAGAAAACTATGAGAATGATGCAGCCCTGTGAATGACTGATCCTTTAGGCTGTTTATATATGTAGGATGTTCTCAAAGTTTATCATGCTGTAGATGGTTGCCTTGGTAACACTAGGGACTACAGATATTGATTTAAAAATGTTAGGGCAAAAGTTCTTTCCTATTGTATTTAATAGAAAAACACAGGATTATAGGAATATATCATTTGGGAATATATTTCCTTTGCCTTAATTGTTTGCAAGTGCAACGGCTCTTTTTGGTGAACTCAAATATAATTGTCCCTGATTGGTGTGCTGCAGAGGTTGATTAGGGTTTGGGAAGACAGTTCCTTAAAGTGCCTATAACACTTCTGACAATATATTCTCATTATTGATTCTACATGGGGTTAGCTGTTGTATGACAAAAAAAATTATATAGTATGTGTGCGGCTTCTTGAAATTACAAACATTTTTCCATGTCATATGCTATGACTGACATGAGGAGTAATTTATGTTTATTTGTTGTTCCTTGTAATTCAAAACAGGGACTATTATGTGAAAACTACCTTGCAATAATTTCTATTAGAGCCACTGGTAAAACAATCACATATTCCAAATTCAAGTTATTGGTACCAGTTATGTTTTGTATATCAAATGATTACTCCTCCAACATTAATTAAAGTCATTAGCATATGGCATGGAAAAACCTTTATATCTTCAAGAAGCCGCACTTAAACTATATAATTTTTCTTGGTCATTGAACAGTTGACCCCATGTAGAATCAATTTCTGAAAATATTGTTGGAAAAGTGGTGAGCACTACAAAACATACTTTCTTCTTTCTTCTCTCCACTTTTCTATTTGTTCAGGAGTTTCTAGCACAATCCTCATTCGCCCTTCAGCATGGTTCTAAGAATAAAACAATATTTGATGAATAAAGTCTAGAAACAGGATTGAGAAGAGTCTTACAAGGATTCTTTAATAGTTAGGATGCACAGTAAAACCTTTGCTGTTTCAGAGTTTTTACCTGAATAAAGTGAAGTTTAAGAACTTTTCTGGATGCTTGGAATGAACATCCCTCTTGTTCACACTAGGCATAATCAAAAATGCTGTCAGAGATTATGGTAAAAAGCATCGTCACCACTATTACCTCTACAACTATCACCACTAGCACTGCCACTCCTATCGTCACCAACACCACCAGCCCCATCACCACCATCATCATTATCATCACCAATACCCATACTGTCATCAACACCACAACCATCATAAACACTACCACCACCACCATTGTAAACATGTTGGGGATCTGATTTAGTACTTTGTACAGCAGCTTCCCCAAGGGGCTGACCCTTGAGCTGACCAGGAGGATTGTAAAAGATCTAAAACAATCTTAATGATTCCCCTGGTTAGGGTTTTCCATGACCTACAATCTCCTGTCATTTTGCAGAAAACCATTTTGACAATAAAAACAATTTCATCATATCTCCCACCCTAACTTCCCAACCATAAAACAAAGTCGAGTATTTTCCTGACCCCAGGGCAACGTTTGCATCCAATCTCCCTGTATTCTCCTTCCCAACTCCATGGTTAGCCCAGAGGTCAACCCCCAAGGGAAGCCACTGATAGGTGCAGCTATGTAAGGTATGTACTTTGGTTAACAATGGCTTGCAATACATGCACTCTGACCCAACTACCAGTGCGCATGCACGTGGCCACTACACAGGGACCCCACTTATTCACAACACCATCAAAACCATCATCACCACTACCACCACCATCATCATCAACTCACCTTGACATGAGTATCAAGATGTGTGTCAAGATTTTGCCTTGTATTAAAAAATCTTTCACACACATCACAGGAAAACTCTTGTGCTGAATTTCGACTTTCAATCTAGACAAACATTCAAGGAAATCAAATTTCAGCAGAAAAATGCTTATAAACGATACAATTTCACTGTACAAAAGCGAATGAACCTTACATCACAGCTTTTGTCATGTTGTTCTCGTTTTGAATAAGATTGCTGGTTGTTGTTATCAGTATAACTTCCATATAAAGGAGCCCTTGGTTCAAATGAAGGATTTCTTTGCTGGACATTTGGATGCAATCCTGGCATGAACGATGCACAAGGACCTTGTGGAAATTGCATATTTGGTACGAAAATACCTCCATTTAGATGGCTTGGCGGTAGATTCCAGTTAGGTGGAGGAAGACGATACATAGTTAAGGTATTAGCCAGCTAAGAGTAAGCAATACAGAAATGATTTTTTAGTTATAGATGCCGAAAATGAATGCAAATCGCAAGAAACATTTTACACGAAGACGTCGGCCATGTTGGAATTTGCACCACGTGCATAATGGAGTGAGACTGGGGAGAGTATCAATGTAAATACACCACAGGACTCCCAGAATAGACCTGTTTAGCTTTACCCATTTCAGACCACGTGACATTCTCTTGGGAAGTGTTCTTTTATGATGAACATGTTAAAATATTAACATACAAAAGAATCAATTCTCAATAGTGACATCGCATGGTCTGAAATGGGTAAACAAACAATGAAGCTAAAGAGGTCTATATGAGAAAGAAAACTTCAAGATATGCTTCGCTTGTCCTTACAAAGGTTTCAATGTGAGGCCTCGTTCATAATGCTCAGTGATCCATGACAGGAGAAAAGAATAAATTTAATTTAGCATGAAGCCTCATGCTGAAACCTTTGCACATGACAAGCGAAGCATATCTCAGAAGTAGGATATTAAGAAAAGAATAATAAAATGTTAAAATATTTTTCATTTTATTTTGAAGGCAAACTAATCACAAAAAATTACAAGGTGCACTATTTATTACAAGATATATTTATGTCCCATTCCAATGTTTACAACAGACCCTATGAAAAAAGCCATGAAAAGGGGAATACCACTTTGCACTCGGCTGGTAAGCTATAACAGCCAGCATTTGAAAAAGTATGCTAAGATTAGTAAATAAGCAAACTTTCAGGGTCCTAGCATAAATACCTGGGAAGCTTCAGTGATTTAAATTTAGGATTTGTGTGTGAAACACACCCAAGGCCAGACCAGCCTTGTTTTGATGTATTTGGCACATTTTAAATGCTTAAAGCTCTGCAGTGATTTATCATTATGAGTTGAAACTGTGTACATTTACTAATTTACTGATGGTCTTTCATGTGAAGACAAAATAGTTTCTCAATTCATTAAACTTTTGATTTATGCAAATTAGCAGCAGCCATTTTTTCATAGGGTCTATACACTGTATACAGCATTTGCACCACCAAATTATAATTTTAAATTGGCCTTCATTTGTTCCTTCTTAAGCCCTTAAAATACCTTATGAGGGACAGTCTGAAGATGGATGGTGGAAACCTTCTGAAATATCAATACCAGCATGTTATCCAACAATTTCTAAACTTCTCATCATCTTATTTCTCACAATTTTAGATAATATTTAAGCCTATCTGGAAGGCTTAATCTATCAATATTGTTTCTGCTAACATTTGAAATTATTACTTTTCTGCAGAAATTTTTAAGGGAAAAATCAAAATCAGGAATCTTGTATACTTCAACATCATACTTCAGCTTATCAGAAGAACTTTCAAGGTTGTTCTGGCATTTGAAAATGGCAAATTCTGATTCACACAAAGATGTTAATACATGATTTCCAAGAACAGTATCAATACCTGTTACACTTACACTTCCTACTATTTCAAGGGAAAATGCATCCAAAAATATGACCATGGTATTGCTCTGAGGATTGACCTTGTAAGTCAATAGCATATTTCCTTGTTTCAGGAACTTTGGGGCTCCTACAGTGTTATAAAACCCATTGAAAGAGATCAAAGATACACCAAAGATTTCTGCTAATACTTGCTCAGTACTGAGATCAAACAATACCAATGCTAAATCATCATCATTATCTTCATCACTATCATCATTATTGTCATCATCATCATCAACCTCTTTGTCACTATCCAACTGCTCACTGTCAGACAGTTTAATTCCAAAATACCGAGATTTGCTGACATATAATGATATATACAATAAATCAGTATGATATGGATTGAAAGATATCATGTGAATGGCACTGTCAAGCAAGCCAGGATTCGCCTTCATGAACATCAAACTCTTGAGTTTGCATTCTTTGGTATCTAAGTTGATAATTCGGATGGATGGTTCTTCGTCCTCTTCTTCTGAAGGACCAGTAACTGCCACCAAAGAAAAGTCCCCATTAATGGTGGCTTTGATATCAGGATCGTATGGAATCAATTGACAGCAGCCTCCGCCAGAGGTAAGTCTTGGGTCAACAGGCCATTTTGCCACCAGTTGTCCAGTTTTTGTGTCCAAATCAATGAGAAAAATATGACCTTCAGTCGAATACGCCAATATTTTACGCCCATAATTACTTCCTTTAATCAAATTTTCAACATATACTTTCTGATAGCCTTTGGTTCTTGTCGAAGAATCACTCCTTCCAGATTCCTGATCTCTCTCACCGCCTTCAGCGCCATTTTGCAAACTCTTGTTATCGAGATTTTGTTGCTCTAACTTTAGATGGTACAGAGTTTTCGTGCCATCCAACTCAGTAAAGCTGAAGAGAACCAATTCAGGTTCTGTAAAATATAAATGACCCAAACGACCATCTAAATAAAACTTATCATTGTAAGGGTTGTCTCGACTGTCGTCGTACAACAAAGGGTACTTTTGCTGGAAGATTGTCAAAGACTCCAATTCTTCATCCGAAAATGTTTTTGTGCGGTCCTTTTCTTCTAACCACGTCTCTAGGCTTTGTTTGTACAGAAGCTTGCACTCGAATTCGACGTATTCCATGGCTTTAGAGTATAGAATACAGTGAGGAAAAAACAGCAAAAACAAGAGGTCTTCAAAGGTTTGTCTGTCGTGAAGTTGTTTCAAGAACAGCTGTGCCTCTGCCACAGGGAGCCCAAACAACCTGGATCAAAAATATTAAATCTTTCTCTCTCAGTCTAACCTTATCTTAATATTTTTAATCAAATAAGTGAAACATAGATTCCTCTACGCCATATGGGGTTTTGATAAGTTGTTCATATTTTATCCAAGCAAATAATAAATTATTTATTTTACCCAATGTTTATGATACCCAGGCCCTTTGACCGTGGACCACAGCTCAAAAATGTCTTCCCCGTGTCGAAGGATGCTTTTTAAATGCGTTTTATTGAAGCCTCTGAGAGCTTTATTTGCTTTGTTTGTTATCGTTGTATTCGTTATTATTATTTTTGCTAGTGACCATGATTTGGATCGAAATAGGATCAAGAAATTTCAGCGAGACGAGAAGGCCATTGATAAAGAGGCAGTCGAATCAAAGCCCAAGGAATTTGAATCCCGAGTTGAAAAAAATGACAAAAGAAACACTCTTAAAACAAAGGCTTTATTATTTATAATGATACTTACTTCACCCAAGGGTACAGAAAGAAGAGATGCAATAAGAAATACGTGGCTTAAGCTGGACAATTCTGAGCAATACATGGCGAAGTTCATTGTCGGTGGAAAATCCCTTTCAAAATCAGTAAAAGACATGTTGCGGTCAGAAAACGATAATTACGACGACATTATTATAATCCCACATCTCAAAGATGGCTATCATGAACTGACTAATAAGGTTCTACAAGGTTTTAGATGGGTAGATCAACACGTTGATTGCTCTTATGTGCTCAAAACTGATGATGATTCATTTGTAAGAGTAGATGCTGTGCTCTCAGAACTTGAGGGTCTGTCTGCTGATGTGAAGGATCAACTTTACTGGGGATTCTTCAGAGGAAATGCTAATGTCAAACGACGGGGTCAATGGGCGGAGAAAAATTGGGTATTATGTGACCACTATCTACCCTATGCTAATGGCGGTGGTTATGTATTGTCTAGTAAATATATTAATTTCATTGCCAGGAATTGGCAACTTTTCCAGTTATACAACAGTGAAGATGTTTCTGTAGGTAAGAACCTCTCCATGGACAGATTGCCAATGGGAAACTACTTTTAGTCCCAGAAAATATCCAAAGCTCACCTTATAAATCCAAGACAACCATGCTGGGTCCACTCAGCAGGTCCAAAAATTCAAAATGGGTGGAGTGGGGCATCTTGAGTAAATCTCAAATTGGGTTACTGCCTGTGTACATAGCATTCCACAACAAAGTGGGGGACCATGGCTCCCTAGGTCCATCCCTAAATCTGCCCCGATATGGGCTGTCCCCATGTTACCCCATTTCTTCTGTAAAATTTAATTCTAAGTCTATTTCTTCTGGTTTCCTAGGTACATGGTTAGCACCACTGAAAGTACATCATCTTCATGATACACGCTTTGACACAGAGTACCGCTCTCGTGGCTGCAACAATCAGCACATTGTGAGTCATAAACAGAGTATTCAAGATATGTATAGCAAATATGAGAGTTTACAAAAAACTGGTAAACTCTGTGACGAGGAAGAGGAAATTCACAAGTCCTTTGAATATGACTGGAAGGTTCCTCCCTCACAATGTTGTAAACGACAGTTTGGATTACCATAATAACACAAAAGTTACAAAAATAGGGAATATATATAATTATTTATAATTCTGCCGTCATTAGGGTATCATCATTAGAGACCCATGGGCATCTGGTAAGGGATGGAAGAGGAGTATAGAAAAGAAGGGAGAGGAAAAAAGCTCTGGAAATTCATTCTTTTAAGACAGTTTCAAAAATCTTTTTTTTCTCAGGGAACTCCTCCCTCTCCTCCCATCCCCACATAGCAACCAAGGATTGGATCTCCCTAAATGCCAGTTTACATGGTAAAATGTGTTACCTATACAACTGTCTCATGAGATCTGTTTACGTCATGCTTACAACACAAATTGACAAAAAAAAAGTTGTAGGGCTGATTTACACGAAACAATAGACCGATCCCGCCAACACCAGCTCCACCAATGACAGTGTAAAGTTTTCCCCAAAGGAATATGGAGGGTCGGACAAACAAAACTACAAACCTGTCGATTTCAGGGACATTTAAACATTTCTTGGCTATTTATGTCAATGTTTTCCCATGTTACAAAAAATAAAACTAAGCCATATATGGTATTAAGTAATCGACATTTATTTCATAGCACAATCTCGATTTAAAGTTTTGGCTTGTCTGATGTAGCAACAGTATCTGTGGATCGCGGGATCAGTCTATTTGTGTTGTAAGTTGCAAGCATGGCATAAGCAGATTGCATGCAGTGGTTGTAAGCAAAAGTTAATTGTACCTTGTAAAGTGGCCTTAACAAATATAGAGCAGATTTCGTATGACTGTGAAAAAGTCACGGCACGGTCCTTGCCGTAAGCGTGCCTTGCCGTGACCATGATGTTTTCTAGAACTCCAAAGTTCCTTGCCGCGCCTTGACTGTGTCCGCGCCGTGTTCATGCCGCGACTTTTTCACAGTCATACGAAATCTGCTCTAAACTGGTGTTTCTTATGGGTGGAAAGCAGTATATACATTAAAATTATATTCTGAAACCATTTTCAAAATATGTCAGGGGTCAAAGAATGTGGAGGGGCATTAAATTATTTGCATATAAATGAAAAATTCACAGTGGAACTACTGACTTTTCATTATTTATTTACAAAATACAGTATTTCAAATAGACAAACCAAGTAAGAATGTTACTAATATAATATTTTTTATCCTTTACTATAAAGAATATCCTCATCTTGTGGATACAACATCATAATGGTATTTTTTAGAAATTTTATGTGATATATTATATTCAAGATAAGAGATATCAGATAAGATTTTCTAAAAGGATTTCCAATACCAGTGTATAGAAATTAAATTAAATTTATGAATTTTTAACACCTTGACTTTGGAGAGAATATATATGTATATATTATAGCTCTCCTAGTAACATACATATTTTTTAAGTTATTTATGAATTTCAACATAATAATATATCCTAATAATGTATTTCTCTTTTTCAAAATTAACTTTGCTATTTTAATACCGGTATGAAATTATGAAATAATTTTGGTACATTTCATTTACGTATTTGGATTTTTTCCCACAAATATGTAAAAATATGGCTGGAATAAATTAAATTCTCCAAATTTGATTTCCAAAAATTCTAGAATTATGTTTTACAGTTTCTTCTTTAATCAACTAAGGCATTATGCCTAGGGCGATGGATAGTCTACCATGTAAAGTAAGTGGGGGTGTTCATTGTACCTTTTAAGGCCTGCAGGTTTTAGGGGTTTAAATTGCTAGTATGGAAATGCTTAGGACATTGAGGATCTATAATGACCACAAATAGAATTATATAGCCAGTACCTCTTGGGGTGCTAATTTGTCAGTAATGAAAATGACACATTTGCTGCTTTTTTTTGGCAAGATTGATCCATCTTATACTTAGGGATGGGTGAAAATGAATTGTTGCCACATGCACCAGCATGAGACTGCAGCTTAATACCTTTTGGGAGTCATTTTTCAAAAATTTCCAATGAGTACCACATACCTCCCCATACATGGGATGTTTCCTGTGCAGGGCATTTTAATTATGAGTAAAACAAATACCAAAAGCTGATCACCTATTTCCTTAGTTTTCTTGTGATTTGAGTAAAATTTGTCATGCCCATGTGGTAATTTATTGAAACATCATTTTTAAAGTTGCTTTAAACTTAATTTCTTGTTAAGTGTTTGTTAACTTGGAACTGAGGCTTGGATCTGCCTTTGTTGCCATGATGACCATTAATTGATCACTGGATACCAGGCCACTTGGCTGCACAATCTAAAGTGTTGCAAAAATAAAGGTAAAAAGGGAATGCATTCGGTGTGTATATAGATATAGAAAGAATAAAGAGAAAAATAACATTAAGCCCCTGGCAGGAATCGAACCCCACATCTTCGGTTTACTAGTCCGATGTGTTAACCACTACACCACAAGGACCAACCATGCTAGAAACGCAGCTGGACAATGTAATGTATGTGACAACCGTAGGGGATCCCAGGGCGTTATTTTTCTCTATGGGTAAACTGAACACCGTAAATTTGGGTACGCATATATATTGAAAATAAATGTAAAATGAATGTGTTCATTTTCCAGGGGCTTAATGTTATTTTTCTCTTTATTTTTCTATGTTGCAAAAATAGATTGGTTAGTGAAAAATAGCTGCAAGGTTAGATGCTCAAGAGCAAAGAGTCTTGGTATAACTATTCGAGTATGGTGCTTATTTTGAGAAAAATATAAATTCTTACCTCCATAAGGTCACTAGGTGATATGTTGTCCAAGTTGACATACTGTGAAATTAAAGACTTTGCCAAGTCTTCTTTACTAACATCTGCAACAAAGGCAATTCCAGCTTTTTTATCTAATTGTACACAACTCATTGTAGTTCAGTGTAATACATTGTTGCATGTGACTGCATAAACTAATCAAATTGTCTATTGATTTGCTAGAGCCAATATATCACATTGTTAAAATTGTTATGTGGATCCAGACCAACTCGGCATCTTTTGACTTACCCACTTTACCACTCCATATCTTAGACCATAATACAATTGCCTGAAACTTGGAAACTTCATTTGCCTAATTATAAATAACCATATTCATTAAAAATGTCTATACCTTGGATGCAAACAGGGACTGTACAGAGGGAAGACCTGGGGCACTGCATGGGGTTAATACAGAATGCAAGCAAAATGGCTAACATGAGTCTATTTTTCATTTGACTTGACATCCAATGAACGTGACTTTAGTTTTCTGTGCATGGTGCTACTCTCTCATACCTTATTCAGACTTGCCAGTATTAGTTGAAAACTCTTATCTGATAAAACACTGGCTTCACTGACATCTAACTTGCATATTTCTACTTCCTTCAAGAATACACCAATCTAGAAGGCATCAAGAATTAGTTCATCAACAAGATGAAAAAATTATGATGTTCAAAGGCTGCTTTTGTTTCCCTTCATCAACTTATTTATTTCTATCTTGTCAATCTTCCTTGAATTGTGGAGCCTTCTTAAACAGGCCATATGCGGTCTAAAATATATTGAAAGGTATAAGATCCTTCAGGAAGGTGGTGTCATTTGATATCATATTTTTGTTTATACCTTGTCTCGTATCATTTGCTGTACTTCTGGATAGCTTGTATATTGATCAATTGATTTCAGGGTGGTGTAAAACTAAAACAAAAATGAAGTGTGAAAATTGATCATTCACTGGCCTATTACAGGGTACAAGATCAAGGCCCAGCTAATGAAAATGCTTTGATACAGCTCAATCATGTCTATCTGTACCAAGAGTTTTCATCATCATACAAAAACTGCTCTAGTCCCTCTTGCAGGTGTCATGCCATATGTGTGTGAAGGTTATTTGACTCTTATTAAGAAGACCTATTTCTTGATATCAGCACACTGAACTACTTAACAAAGACTGCTCCGCAAACTCTATTGTGGCTTTAGATATAATTGAACATACCATGGATTCATCAAGACATTCCTCAATACTGTCCACACAGACTTGCCGTACTTCAGGGATGTCATAGCACTGTGCAGCACACAGCAGCCCAGGGAGGATTCTTGATGTGATATGGCAAGATCCAGTGTGAAGATATCTCAACAAGGCTTCAAACACATCTGGTTCAAAGTCTTCAATTATGAACTGATGGAAGTTGGAGAGAAACAATATCAGGAATATTTTTTGAAGCTGTCTTAAATATTGTATTCAGTTGTTAGTAATTGTAAACCATAATTTTTAGTTCTTGTGGGAAAACTTCTAATAAATAATTGACTAAAGTTAATTAGTTTGTCATTGAACAAATTAATTTATTTTATTTGTCGTTGAACAAAATAAACGAGACTAACAAAAACTAGGAAAGAGATAAATGAAAAAATAAAAGGGATAAACAAACTCAAAACAGCCACCAAAAACAAGAAACAAACCTCTTGAATAACTGTGTTTTCTTGTTTCCCGTTTTTGTGGTTTCGCTGTTCCAAATCAGAGAATGCAGCAAGCACCACATCTTCTTCCCCACTGCTGGCTGAGCGATGCTTATTTAAATTAAACTTTTTACTTCTTGAGCTGCCAGGTAATTTTGAACTAGAGATATTCCAAGCTGACACCACGTTTCGTGGAGAGGTAGGTGATGTGGTGCCATTTGGTGTTAACTTTTGTTGGGAGTCACTAGAATTTTGATCATCAACCAGGAGCTTACGAAAGACGCTGAAAACAGTAAACAGTTAGCATAAGTGAGCATTTCTTTGCTGTTAGTCACGCAAAGAAGTTCACTTCAAAGAAAAACATTGTTACCTGCTTCTAGCAACCATAATCGCTCGGACACCAAGGAACGTCTTCTTCTCAGACTTTCCTGAAATGAATTTTAAAAGCATTAGTAGGCCATAAGAATTTTGAAATGAAAAAGCGCAAAATTTAAGACGCGATACGCTATGGTTTGTTTTACCACCAAGTAAGACGTCCGCAGTTGTCCACAGTTCATCAATATTTTTTCTTCCGTGTCCAAAACAGAGCACTGATGCTGTGTTGTGAGAAGTCACCTGCGCTTTTCCATGGACAGTAGATAAATTTTGGCTTTACTATCTTATCTACATTGGGCAAGAAGAAAGAGCGCAAATCTATAGCGAGTTATCATATTTACCAACAATAAATCGAACGTCCGCTATTTGGCTTTTGTCTCCTAAGAGTGAACTGAAGTCTTTGACCATCTGTTCAGTAGATTCAAATGTCTCTTGTAAGCCTTCTTGCGAAGAACTGGAAGTCCTGAAAAGCATTGTGTATTACGGTCAGTGAATGCCTTTAGTTTTTTACCTGTTGCGGCGCAAGTTTTTGACGTAACGAAAGAAAATACAATTATTTATAATTAAAAAAACCACAACCATAACTAACAGTTTTAAGTTATCTCTACGAACCTGGTACTTGGTTGATTCCAACGACCATGTTCTCTGCATAAAAGAATACAGAGATCTTATATAAGAATAGAAGGCAGGTGCCGTGCCTTCAAAGCTGGCGTCCGCGTCAAGAAGTCTTTTATAAACATCTTTTTCATAATGGAAGCCGTCAGGAAAAGGTTACAAAATACAAATGTAAACAGAGCGTGTAACGTTCCCTCTTTGGAACTCGCAACGAAAAAAAATGTGTTGCGAGGTTTCTGAAAAGAGGAGCAAGCTTTAGTTCATCTTATTGCAACGCTTAGTCTTTCAAGTTGGAAAAAAAAACTCCACGCGTTTGACTGACCCAAAGAATGTTCTGTCGTGTTTGGGTGGTAAGTTATTTGAAGACTCGAACACACGATGCAACGTTCCTTGCGACGTTCCTTGCGACGTTGCTAGCAACGGGGAAATCGTGTGTCCACCGAAATGATTTCTTCTTCAGCGACGTCGCGGGCAACAGTTGCACGGGTGGACACAAGGTGTGATTTCCCCGTTGCAAGCAAAGTCGCAGGCAACCGTCGCATCGTGTGTCCAAGTCTTTACAAGAAGAACTGATTGCTTCGTATTTGTAACACGGTTTTAAAAGCGGCCATCCTTCAGGACATGGTACATCGTCTTTGCAATACGAGATATATGTTATGATGCTTATTTAAGAAGTAAGACTAATACATCGATTTACCTAAAAGGAAGGGGATCCCGTTTTTCTCTTGTGTCTCCAGGGTTCTTCTCAATTGATTCCAGTAAATCTTCCATAAGTTGATTACGAGTTCGTTGCTGAAAAAACAAACGGGTTTTCTGAGTTTCTCACTTTCCTGACTCGCAAACCATTCACTAACCATGACATACTCACGTGTAATTTGGCAAAATTAGGAGCTTTGTGACAGGCGACTTCTCCATTAATGACTTTACTTAATATCCATTTTTTAAGCTCTGGACCCTGGCAAAGAAAGAGAAACAGCTTCCTGTTTAGTAGACATGAAAGAATAGCAGCGCAAAGCAAAGTTACAGGCGCAAAGTAAAGGTAAAGAACGTTTGTTCAACGTCGGTAATTCCTTCAGCTACGAGGCTGGTATCATTGGAAACCGATGGTACGCACTTTATCCCTCTCTCTCCAACAGTGCTTCGTTTTAAGGGTATTTAAAGCTAAAGCTACACGGATTAGAGAGAAGTCGAAACAAGTGTGTGAGGTTACTGAGAATCGAACTACAGACCTCTCGCTTATAGCAGGCAGCTACCAACTACACCACACTTGCGCAAATGTTAAACTTTTATGCTTACCTTTTCAAATGTACTTTTCTCGGCAAGAGACGGGCCATAATAGGGAACTTGATTTCTTGACACTACTGAAACCTGAAAAAACAACAGAGACCGCATTAAATCATTAGAGAGTGTAAGTGAAGCTTTCATAATTAGTTTCTCTGGCCATGGAAACGCAAGAAAGAACTGGTGCACACACGCATGCGACGCACATGGTACGGATTTCGTATGAGTTGGGAAACGATACGGCAAATTCATAATTATACCCGACTTTACCGTAACGGTAACTACGCGTTGTGATCGAATGATTCCGTACGAATACCATAGGAGAATTCATGGGAGGACTCGGGAATTCCTCGTTGAATTTCGCGAGAAAAACGATATCGCACTCGTCGCTTCGCGGCTCGTGCGATATCGTTTTTCGAGAGAAATTCAACGTGGAATTCCCGAGTCCTCCAGTGAATTCTCCTTGAATTTCATAGCGTCTACAGCAACAAGATCATAAGATTCTATCTGAATCGGAGTATTGGTACTATTTAGTTAGCTAGCTACTTCATGGTTATAATATTTGCACTCTATTGTTTATTTTTGTTCTTTATCAACTAGTACAAACTAGTAAATCGTCATCTTTCTTTCACGAGTTAAATAAAACTACTCAAGAGATTATAAGCTACCCAAAAAAGCAAAATTAGCAATTTATTACGATGATTTAGCCCAGGCAAATTCACAATGAAAACAAAAAAAAAAATATTAATACGATTAATTTAAGGTGGCTCCAAGGAGTTGCTCTTACTTTAGCTCGATGAATCTGGATTTTACACCAGTTGTTAGACTTGGATGAAAGTTTTGAATGATGGTCTTTTTATGCTAATCAGCGTTTCCATGGCAACAATAAACAAACTTTTTTAAAAAGTTTTTCCTAAATATCTTTCGAAGTTGGGCTATACCCTCCAAATAATTGCATTGTAATTTACACAGTGTAACATACTAAATGGAAAAGTTTCAAGAAAAGTTATCTGTTCATTGTTATTTCCATTGTTTTTATAGTTTTACGTCGAAATTGCTTAGAAATTTATAACTCTGGTGAGAGACATGATGGTGTGTACACAGTCGGTGGTAGTAACGGTACAAGTGCTTTTCAAGTCTACTGTGACATGACAACTAACGGTGGAGGATGGACTTTGATCGCTCGATTCTCTAACAAGGACACAAAGAACTGGATGAGAGATGACGGTCATTGGTGGTATGACGTCATGACGGCCCAAGGTAACATCACAAGTACATCTGTCAATCAAGACATGATATCACCTGCCTTCTTGTCAGTCTCAGGCAGCGAGATCAAGATCACACGATCTGACGATTCATCTCACACAGCACTTCTACGAACCACATCCAACTGTCTTAGATCTCGTACATTTCGTGCAATGATAACAAGCTATGGAAACTTTAGGAACCGTGTCGTCTGGGCGAGTGACAAATGTCTTGGAAGCTGTGATGTAGTGTATGGTGGGCAGTACTTATCTACTGATGGATTTAGTCAGGCAAAGTGTAATGGGAACATTCAAAGCAGTGACAAGATCGGGTTCTGGTGTGATTATGGTAGTGGTGACGGATCTGTGATGATGATTGGTGGAGGGGGCAGCGCATGCAAACGAGCTGACCATGGTATTGGTCATACCGAAGAAGACGCTGCGAGGTTTGGCACTAGTATGGGATGTGCGTTTGGAACTGATGAAGCAACTAGAGGCAAATGTCAATTCCAGCCTTACGGCCTTAATTTGTGGATAAGATGAACAAGGTGTACAAGCTTAACCAACAACTGAATACAGTTAAGACAGACTCCAATCAAAGAAGGACAGACAGACAGACAAACGGATGGACGGACGGACTGACGGACAGACAGACAGACAGAGACGCAGACAGATAGAGAAATGGACGGACAGACAGACGGACGCACGAACGGACGGACGGACAGACAGACAGACGAACGCACGGACGCAACACGGGCAGGCGGGTAATACACTACCGGCTGAAGGTCAACGTAGATTGGCTGAGAGAACAAAACCAACAGACAATCAAACAAAAGGAGGCAACTCATCTTTTGTTTTTGATTG